>PVJX010037881.1:0-16666 GCA_004027295.1 Dolichotis patagonum
AAAGAAAAGGAAAGGAAACTGTAAGGCAGAAGAAAAGAAACATACTTAAATTTTTTGTTTAAAAAAGTTGCTGTTTATTAAAGTACAACCTTGGGCATGGTCTTAACAGCAGCCAATATCCTGTTTGAAGAAAGGAGGGCTCAGAGGAGAAATGCACGCACCCCTTAGACGGGAGGCATTTCACTCAGGAGAGGCCATCTAAGCGCGGAAGCAAGTCTTCTGTGTAGAACCAGGTGGCGCAGAGTTCTGGCCTCCGGTGCTGCTTTCAAACCATGGGAAACTCCCACCTCAGTATTTAGGTGTGTAGCATTTCCAGCTTTATGTCCTCTCAGTCAGGGAGGAACACAGGCGTTGAAAGTTGTGATTGGTGATGTAAAGGCCCATGTCAGTGACTGTTTTCAAAGTCAGGTACTTAAATGTACTTCTTTTCTTTCTAATAAATGAAAGCATTGATAAACTTTTATCAGCTGATGTGTGCTAGGTGCTCATCTCTGTGTCCTTGTTTGTGTCTCCAGTCTCCCTCGGGCCCCTCCATGCCTGGAAGCCCCATCTGAGGAGAACAGGCTTCCGGGCTTCAGGGCTGACAATCATGTCAGATTTCAAAGGCAGCCGCTGAGGAGGCTCCTTTCCTGGAGACGTGGGCTGGGGGCAGGATGGGTCAGGACGCAAGGACAGCCCCACCGCACTTAGGAGGGGTCACAACAACCCCGAGGCAAAGCTTCGGTTTAGAAACCGCACAGCAGGAGCCGCACCTTAGGACTGGTTTGCAAGTGTGGCCATGGGTGGTGACGGTGCTGGGTCCATGTCACACGAGTCCCCTTTCACTGTAAAGCCCTTGTGACTGTGAATAAGATGCTTTAGGGAAAGTTCATGAACGGGAATAATGAAGTACCGATGAATAATTTCTTGTTACCCATCATAGTTCTGTGCCTTCACAGTTTCATCAGAAAAGAAAACTACTCTTCCTTGGCCAGCATTAAATACGTGCCACTTAGCCAGGCATGGTGCTGCACGCTTGTAATCCCAGCACTTGGGAGGCTGAGGCAGGAGGATCACTGTGAGTTCAAAACCAGCCTGGGCTACAAAGTGAGTTCAAGGTCAGCTTGGACCATATAATGAAACGCTGCCTCAAAAAACCCAGTAAATACATAAATAATAAATAAACCAAACATGCCACAGTAAGGCTGGTGCAGGCAAAAGGTTATAGACGCTAAAAGCAAACATTTTGCTTGCAGTATGGAGGTTACCAATTTGGAAATAAAACTTCCAGTAATGTTATTTTGACTATTTCAGAGTGGAATATCACAGTGGAAACAAGTTGAATCATACATATGTACACATTCATACATGTGTCAGTCATTACAATCAGAGTCTCAGTAGGGCACTTTCTTCCAAAGGGAACAGTTTAAAAGCAACAATCAAATGTAAGTTGATGGAAAAGAGATTTCCAACAGCAAATCCCAGACTGTCTCTTACGATGCTAATCATTTACAGCAATTTTACCTTCTGCTGTTTGACTTAAGTGAATACAGCAAGCTGCTATTTTAACACAGTTTTGAGAGGCTTAGTGTAAATTTTTCCAGACCAGGTTTAATACACTTCCTGGGCTGTAAAGCAAGATTATCACCCCTCCTCCCATGCTATTATAAAACGATTTCACTGTCAAAAACAAATGTCCGAATGTTGAGTGTATTCCCGACTCGACTCTGGTAGCGCATACCTTTGTAATTTGTAACTTCGATTTAGAGAATGTTTTTCATGGTTTTTAAAATATTTGAATTACATGATTGAAATTCTTAAAAATGATGAAAACTGTTTAAAATGTTCTCCTCTGAAAGCCACTTGATGTATCTTAGTTCTCTAGGGTATTTGGAGAATTCGGGTCAAATCCTTCCCGGCCTGCCCTCTCAGGATCCAGCGTAAACTACTGAGATATTCAAGGATCCTTTGAAGGATCTCAGCTCCTGAGGCTGATTTTATTTTCCAACGGCTTCATTCCCAGCTGTGCTGACTAGGGACTGGATTACGGGTATCACACAGATTTACCATCATGTTTCGGAACTTGGAGTGAAAGTATGTATATTCACGGTGTGACTAAAATATTTAACTTATTGAGTAAATTTTTTTAAAGTTGTGCTAAAAGACACATTGCCATTAACCCCCCTCGAAATACTTCCCCCTCACTTTATTTATTTATTTATTTATTTATATCGGTACCAGGGATCAAACTGGTGACCACATGCTTGCAAGGCAGGTGCTATGCTGCTGAACTAAATCCCCAGCCCCTCCCCTTACTTTATTTTATATGTTTTTGTCTTTTTGAGACAGAGCCTCTCTATGCAGTTCCTTGAACTCACAACGATCCTCCTGCCTCAGCCTCCCGAGTGCTGGGATTATAGGCATATGCCACCACTGGCCTCTCCTCACTTAAAACACACTTATGCCAGCATTTCTGTCACTTTCTAAAGCAGTTCAGCAAAAATAATTACGATGTGTTACGCACATGTACTATCTCTCCAGGGCTGCAAACATGTACTAATAAAAATGAAAAAAATGTTTGATTAAAAATAAGGTGAGGGGCTCAGCGGCACAGTGCCTGCCTAGCAAGTACGAGGTGGTGAGTTCAATTCCTGGTTACAAGAAAAAAGTATGTGTACGTGTGGTATGGTAGATGCCGCTGCCCAGTGCCAGCCAGTGGAAAGGCTGGCTTGTGAAAACAGTGGTGTGTCCCCATCCATCTTACGCATACATCTGACCCTGTGGGACCTTGGGCTTTTCCTCAAAGTCAAAATCACCGTGAAAGATTTGAATCAGTCCACGAGATTGAGGCACATGGGTGTGCCTCACCTGTAATCCCAGTCTTGAGAGGCTGAGGCAGGAGGACTATTGAGAGTTCAAGGCCAGCATGGGCTGCAGTGAGTTGGACTGGCCTGGACTACACAGTGGGATCCTGCCTCAGGTAACACACCGAAACACAGACTGCTGACATCACGTTAGATGCGGAAGAACTTGCAGAACTGCTTCAGGACGTAGTAAGAACAGGGTGTACATCTGAAGCGAGGGCGGGTATTCTGAAAGGCATTGATGGCAATGCGTCTTCTACTGTAATGAATTTTTTAAACACTCACTGTGTTTTTCAGTCACACCTTGTGACTGCAAGATTCACAGACTGCAAGATTACTTGTCTGAAATTGCTCATGAGTAAAGGTGTCAGCTACAAATCTCACTGTTGCCATTTTCAATGTGTGCTTCCCAACAATTCCGGCTTCCAGAAGGCACAGTTCATAAACTTGAAGTTTATTCCTTTCTCCGGTGAAAAGTACACCGGCCAGAAGGCAAATGGGAAGGAGCAGGAGACGGGATAATTCACAGCAGTGCGTCAGAGCTGCGGCAAGCAGAGCCACTGAGACCGGCCAGGTGTTGATGTTAACCACCAAAATTAACACTTAATCCAGTATTGGGGGAGATGAGGACATTAGAACCAATTAAAGAGATGAGTTAGGAAGGGAGGGGAATGAGGGAAAAAGCAGCAGTTCTTTCCTCGTAGGTAAATTCCCTATAATGAGTGTTTTGTATATTTAAAATGTACCAATAACATTTTTAATGCAGAAAAAATGTAATAAAAACAGTTTCAAAAAGCAGTAAGTTAGATAGAGGCACTTGTACTCTGAAAAGAGAAATGGAAGCCTACAAATAGGAAAAATACAGGTCTGAGAAAAAAAGCAACCCGTCTGGCTTTTTGGTGCTAGCACAAACGACCTGTGCACACAGCGCGCTTCCAAACGCGACCCGGAGGCTACTCTCTCCCTCCCCGTCCCGCCCTGAGGCTCTTCCCAGCGAAGGCGGCCTTCAGCGTCCTCTCCGGAGGAGCAGGCGCCGAAACAGCAGCTGCCTTCTACACAGTGTGGCGCAGAGCTGCCCCGAAGCAGGCAGCAGCGCGACACCGTCCCGCAGAGGGGCGCACGGTCAGAATCGCCTGGGCCACTGCGGCTCTTAACCCTGAGAAACCCTGAGCACGGCTCCCACCTGGCTGCCGCCTGCTGGGAGGCTGAGACAGGAAATGGGCGGCCCTGCGGGCGGGATGGGGGAAGCGGGAAACAGGGCGGGACGGCTGCGCTAGGGTTGGGCGGCAGGAGTCTCCAGCTCCCCGGAGCCTTCTCCGCTCCAGGACCTGCAGGACACTCTAGGGTGCCATGGAGCCGAGGGGCGCAGCTGAGCGGCGACTGCGGGAGGCGGGGGGGGAGGGTTTTCACTGGAGTCATCTGTCAGCTGGGCAAGATGACCCGGTCAGTCCTACCTGAGTGGCAAGAGGCCACGCAGTGACTGCCAGTGCGCTGCACCCCACGTCCCCGCCCCGGGCTGACAGCTTCAGCGGGGGAGAAGAGATGGGGTCAAGGACCGGAAAGGACACAAAAGTGTGTCACGGCTCTCACCTGCCTCACTCGGCACTTGACTCCTATATGTCAACTCACGTAACCTTGTTTACAGGCAAAACCAGCAACAACCAAGAGCTAGTGAAGTCGCCCGCTGTGACAAGCACCTCGGCACTGAGGGGCACAGCCGTTCGGAGCCATAACAAACCCTGGCCACAATCTTACTTTTCCACCGGGAACACGCGCACACTCAGACGGCCGCTGAGCGCCTCGCAGAGTGGGCGGAGCACGGGCACCCGCTCGCGGGTCCGGTCGGCAGATGCAGTCTTGCCTCCGGCCCAGCCCCAACCCCAGCCGGCCCTTGTCAGTGAGCGACTGGCACAACCGCCCAGGCTGCTCTGGGGTCACAGCGTAAGAAGCCGGAAGCAGCACAGTGGCTGGGCATGGTGGCGCGCACCTGTGATCCCAGCACTCGGGAGGCTGAGGCAGGAAGGATTGCTGAGAGTTCTGAGCCAGCCTGGGCGACCTAGTGAGACGCTGAAGAAAACCCAAACAAAAATAACTAGACTTGGAGTCAGAAGAAGTCCAAGTATTGCCTGTCTATCATATGCTCAGACTTCAGGGAAGTTAGGAATTCTGATTAGGTTTCCTCCATCCTCAGTGTTGTGGGAGGCAAAGAAACAGGCACAGCCATCCAACCAGAGACACAGGTGGACTAAGCCCCTGAGAGCTGGGCAGTGACCACAGGCATGCTGTAAATGCTCAGCTAATACGTGCCAAAGTTAGTTTCCCAGTGTTTTCTAGGAAGAGGTCATGGTACGGCAAACAAGCGCCTCCCGAACACTGCTCTGAGTGCGGAAGTGATCTTTGTTTCACAGCAGGTCTGGGTTCTGGCACCCTGCGTGTCATTGAGGCTTTAAAGGGGCTGAACAGCTGAGGCTGTCGGGTCAACTCTGGACCCTCTGGCTAGTAAGATGGCCACTACGTCTCCAGCTGCGAAAGAGAATCCATGAAAAGAAATTAAGAGAATGGAAAAATTCTACCTACAAAGTCTTTTATTTTTATGAAATGGCTCTTAAGCCGAAAGTCAAATGTCCATATCACATCTGTAGGGAAAGGCAGTCTCGCTTCCCTGTCACCAGACGGACTGGCACAGGAGCCGAGTCCTCGGCAGTAGCTGTGCTTCAAGACACCTCTGAGGCCACTGCTTCTGCCCCCAACAGAGACAGGGGCTGCATCTGCTGTGTGATGGGACAGGCACACTGACAAGCAGGAGAATCGGGGTCCCTTGGGGTGGGGAACGCGTGAGCCAGGTCAGCAGTGTTCCCTGACCTAGAACATTCTCTAGAGGGCAGCAAAGACCATGCAAGTCCTATGGCACGGGTCTGTGGGCTCTATCACTTGAGCCGCTGTTCTTTAACCCCGTTATTTTCCTCAGGAAACCGTCACTAGCTTTATGCCAAGTAATGACAAATCATGACATTCAATAGAGCAGCTAAGAGCTCCTCAGAGGGCTGAGGTGTAGCCCAGTGTACAGCAAGTACTTAAAATGGACAAGGCCCTAAGGATCTCAGCTGAAAAAAGTTCTACAGAACTTTCCTGTACAGTTCACAAAGAACAAGGATGATAAATGGGGTGATTTTAAGTCTGATACCTGTGCATTCTCTAAATTGGGTGTCCTGTGAATCTCTCTTACGTAGACTTAGATATTATGTAAGTCAGGGTACGAGAAGAAAGGGGCTTCCACCGTTGGCTCTTAGAGAGAGGAGGAGAGGGAGCTGAGAAATATTTTTTTAAATGTACACAAAACCCTGAAGCTGCAGTAAGCAGCAGCCAGGAGAGAGACACAGAGGAAGAAAAGGGATACTGGTCAACGGAGAATATTTAACATCACCTAGAAAATACACTTGGCCAAGTTAGGTTAATGCTGAAAAACAGATGCCGGGGTGTAGCTCAGCTGCACAGCGCCTGCCTGGCAAGCGGGAGGTCACAGGTTTGATTCCTGGTACCCCCCCACACACAAAATTTTAAAAACTACCAAGTGCCAGCTCACCACATGCCTTTCTTATTCTTGTGCTGGTGAACACAGACCCAAAGTACTCTAAGCCACGTTTTATTGCCCCTTAGCTCAAAAACCCACCAAGCTTCTGTTAGAGCTTCACTGTGCTCAGCCAACAGTTGTGAGGAGCCACAGCGGCACCGGAAGGAAGTGTTTTATTATGAAAAGGTTTTCCAAAAAGTCAGAAGCACTCACCAGCCTCTCTGCTCTTAACCTATGCAAACACAAACTAACAATCAGAATACTGACTATCTGGGCAACTACCAGAAGCCCCGGCGGAGAAAGACATGTACGTCCCTCACCTCCAGCCACGTTAGATCCAGATACACCCACGCCCTTACACATTCAGTGGCACCTTGGCTGGTGAACATGTTCATCTGCTCTAGGGTTCTGGAAAAGACGCCCACCTTTGTGTTTGTGTGGGAAAGATGTTTCTAGCCTGATACAGAGTTTGCAAACAAAAGCACTGGTAAACAGCACTGTCTCTCTCCCTAACTGGGACTCAGCTCAGAACAGAAGGACTGGGTGGAGGATAGAGCTGTAAAACACACACACACACACACCTGGATCTCCTCGTTTTTTCCCCCTGGGTCTCTTCTGAAACAGCTTTTAAAAGTACTGCTTTAGGGAGTATTTTTAAAAATAAATTTCAAAAAGAAAGCACATTCAAACGTCAGGTCTTGGTGATCAGGGTGGGTAAAGTATTTTTATTATAAATTTCAGGATCTAAAAAGTAATTTGTTACAACTACTAAGATAAATCTGAGATGACTTCTTATCCAGCTTGTGGGCCCTGGAAAGTAACTGTAGCCCTCAGGCATGAAAGGACACAGTTCCAGCCCTCGTGGAGGGATGGGGTCAGCCTGGCGAGGCAACTCAAGCCACTGCCTCTCCACCAGCGCAGTGGCTTGGGCTCCCCGCTTCTTGCCCTGGCACCGGGGCTGGGAAGAGGCCTCCGCTCCTGCACGGTGAAGTCCAAACCAGAACCTCACCATGGCTTCCCGCTTGGAGTTCAAGCTTTTTATTCTCACTTTAAATTTCAGTGATATTTGGGATTAACTGATAAAATATTTATCACTTTATCTCAATGATAGCACAGTTAATAAGTTATAATCCAATTCGCTCTGTAAGTCCAAGGACAACAATCCTCACATTGTAAGAGACCCACAGAACTGGGTGACCAGTCCTAGGACAGGCCAGATCCTGGAAAAAATATACTAACCCAGGGTTATATAACAGCCATGACCCTGGAGCAGCTGGCAAGTCTCTGGAGGCCAGTGGGGTGACTAGGACAAAAAGGGCTCGAGGAGGCCCAGCAGGTCAGCTGGGTCCCCCTGTTCCCTCTGTCTCACAGCCAGTAACTTGCAGGTTAGGTCTCGTTTTTTGTTCTCATCTATGTATTTAATTTTTTCAAGCTTCCTAAAGGCAGCATCTCTGCAAAGTGGAGCTGCAGGAAGCCTTGGGCTCACTGGGTTGGGTGTGGGTGTGGGGCGGGCCCGGAGGGGCCGTGGGCAGAACAGCAGTGTGGAACCTGAGAGGCAGTGTGACACAGGGACAGCGCCCTCACCCTCACACTACGGGATGGTGAGGGGAGAGGAGGTGAAAGAGGAGCAGCTGCGGGACTCGGGCTGTTTGTCAGGGCAGATGAAACTCTCCAGCTAAGCCTGGGGATCTCTACTGGGGTTTCCTAAAGTAGCCCTCTCCCTCCAAAGCAGTGGACCTCCACAGGGGATGATTTTGCCCACAGGGGACATTTGGCAATGTCTGAGACATTTTTGGTTTCCTCACATGGAGTGGGATGCTACCTGCATCTAGTGGACAGAGGCCAGGGCTGTTGCTGACACCCTCCAGTGCACAGAATGGCCTACAGGACCATCGAAATGTCAGGAAATCCTGTTCTAGAGGGAGTAGTCATGATTCTGAATCCAGCACGAGCCGAGGCCCTTGGAATTGACAATCAGACCACGGGGAGTGCGCTCCATCTACCTCCGGCCCTAATGTCGGATCAGGCCACTGCCTTCCTGAGCAGACATCCCCAATTCTCTCAGTGTTCCATAAATGTCCAATCAGCTGCTGGCAGTTCAAATCCCAGCTAATACAACTAAAACCTTAGACCCTTTTCATCTTCCTTCTCTTCTGAAAAAGCTACTTTCTTCTTAGAGCCAGTGCAACCCCAACTGCCACTGCCAGAAGCGCCACAGCGGCAGCCCCTCCGAACAGCAGTATAGACTTGCCCTCAGGCGCAGGGAAGGCCTGCACCTCCTGGCCAGGGGGAGGCTCCTTACTGAGCCTCTCCTTCCTCACAGGGGCCTCCTTTTCTCTGGTCAGCGCAGGGGGCACCTCCTTAGCCACTTCGTGAGGCTCCATGGTTGCTGCTCTCACCTCTTCTTCACTAAGTTCTACGAACAGAGAAGGAGCAGGGCTGGCTTCCTCACCCGAGATCACTTCCGCATCAGGTTCCTTTGTCTGCAGCACAGAGGTGGCAGTGATGTGTGGAAGCAGGGCAGCAGGGGCTCCGGGCACCACCCCTTGTGGCTCCCTGCTTGGCAAGGCGGCGGCAGCCCTGGCCACCTCCTCCGCGCCCTCAGGAATCTCTTCCTTCTCCACATGCACAATGTCAGAGTTGGAAGAGTTGTTCTCACTCTTCTCTCCAGCTCCATTGCTATCCAAGCTTTTGACTTCTTCGGGATCCATTGCAATCTGCTGCCAGGACTCAGGGCCCAGAGACACCGGGAGGCTTTCTGTATGCCAGCTCTGGCTCGCTGACAGTGACACAGGCAGGCTCTCTGACTGCCAAGAGGTCGTCACAGTTGGAGACTCTGGGGGGCTGACTTGTCCAGAGTTGTCACTTGGCAGGATGTAAATGTCATTGCTGTCTTCTGCAGTGATGCCAGGGTACTCCTCCTCCTCGGACTCGAGACTGAATACAGTGCCCTAGAAGAGGGGGAAGAGAGTCACACAAAGATTGGTCAGTAGTGCCACAACAGTGTCATCAGGGCTAAGTGCGTGGGGCAAGGCAGGTTCAGGGGTGAAAATGATTCAGTATATCACGTGAAGGTACAGACCTGCTACAATGGAGCCCATTAGTCTGCACAATCAATACGCACTAAAAAAAAGGTGTGAAAAAAATAGATGTCATCCTGGAAAAAATAAAATCCCAGGAATAAATACATTGCTTAGGCCCACACAGTTCCTGAAATGAATGCATTTGTTTGTAGGTCAATACAGAGGAAGAATTTTGACAGCTGTTTTGACCAGTTTCCTTGAAACTAAAATCCCAATATTTGTATTTATCCAATTTAATTATAAATAAATAAATATAAATGTAATTTACACTTATCCAACGCAATGATTTTGGTAACAGCTTTGCTCAGGGGATTCATCATGTATGGAGTATGACAATAGTGCCACGCCAGAGTGCTAAGTAAGAGCTCGGATGGAAGATGACTTCTGAGAGGAGGAGGGAGCGACAGAAAGCTTTATGGGAGATTCAGCATTTATACCAGATTTCTCAAGCGGGAAGATTTTGACAGGTGCAGGCCATGTAGAAGCCACAGTGCTGACAAAAGCACCGAGCTACAAAAACGCGGGGCGAGCAATGGCCTAGTTTAGTTAGTGTACAGCGTACATGAACACACACGATTATGGAGGAATGTGAATGACAAAGCTCAGAAACAGGAGCTGTGTTCAGTAGCTAATGGTTCACTGAAGTCTGAGGTACAAAATCATAACCAGGGCTCAGCTTTAAAAACTCCCCTGCGGCCGGGGCTGTACCTCGGTGGCACAGCAACTGCTCAGCATGCGTGAGGCCCCAGGGGGGATCCCTAGCACCTCAAAAACAAAACCAAGGCTGGCGATGTAGCATCATGGTAGCCACTTGTCTAGCATGAGGGGGGCGCTGGGTTGGATCCTCAGTACTGCAAACAAGCAAACAAACCCCGAAACCCTTGCATGGTCTTTCCAGATACACTGGTGCACATCTGTTGTCTCAGCTCCTTGGGAGACTGAGGCAGGGGAACCACAGAAGCCCAGTAAGTGAAAGCCAGCTTGGGCATTATGGCAGTATTACATCTCAAATAAACCAAACCAAAACAACAATAATAATTTCTCTGATACTATTACCAGAATGGAGAGACTCTAGAAATTTACTCTTTCCTTAGCAAAAGCAATAAAGATCAGCAGTGCAGCCTTCATTTCCACATTTAACAGGTCCACAGTGTACCTCCTGCTTATCAGGCACTGTGTCCGGCACTGGGGAATATAAGGAAAAATGAGACTCATTTTGTTCTTAGAAAATGTTCTCTTCAGCTAAGAAGATCAGCATGTAACACAGGAAGGTCTAGGTGAGGCGTACACCGGGATGCCACGTGGACCACGTGGACACACAGGTAGGGCGTGGTAAGAAAGGCAGGAAGAGAATTAATGGATTGGAATGCTGTGGAGAGCAACACAAAGTTTCACAAGGCTTGACAACACTCAAAGGTTACAGAATTTGAACAGGATATATAAAGCAAATTAACTGCTATTCACGTGTACAATAATTTTCTTCTTCAGCCAAGATGATAAACTGCATATACAAAGGATCTAATGTAGCTCAACAGGACCTCTATCAGACCCACAAAAAAGGAAATCGGAAATATAAAAAGAAAAAAGAAAATCTTCACAGCATAATGCCCACACCCTGCTGCCCACATTCCAACTCAACACCGTTCAGCCTGGGCAAAAAGGCGGCCCGGTAGGCATCAGGGCTGTTCCACACGTACAGGATATGCAGAGCGGCAGAACAGCACAGTAATTAGAAACAAGGTCGGTGTGGCTCAGTGGCAGAGCCCGTGCTCAGCATGCGTAAGACTCTGGTTCAATAGCCAGCACACACAACAAACAGAACACACCGCAAAATTTGTAACTTGAAATACAATTGAAAAAAGATTGGATCCCAGTTCTTATCAGTTGTGTAGATTTGGTTGTGTTGCTTGTACAAATTCCAAATGCTTAATAATAAAATGGGGACGACCAAAGATTGTTTTTAAATCAGGCAGGCAGATTATTCAACGCCCTTTGTTTGGGAGGGGGATGGACTCAGGACCGTCCACACTGGCCAGGCCGGCGCTGCACCGCTGAGCTGTGTGTGCCGCTTTGCTGTCAGTCCTTAGCACAGTCCCTACCATACAGGAAGTGATCAACAAACGATGCTCCCATCATCATCACCGTCACTATTACCATCCCTGTCTTCACTGCTGTTCCTGATGGTGTGGGGACAGAGCAGAGTCACCAAAACACCGCCATGTGTGGCACAGGCCTGGAGTTCCAGTTAACTGCGAGGCTGAGGCAAGAAGTTTGCTTGAGCCACAAGAGTTCCGGTGCCTCGGCAACACAGCAACCAGTCTTAAAACACAGTCTGGCAACACAACCCAGTCTTAAAATACAAAGTAAGTAAATAAAACAGAATAAATTTTTCTTTAATTTAAAAAACCAAATAGATTAATAAAAAGTTTAAATAAAAAAAATTTGAAACACCCGCTTCGGGAAAGGTAACTTATGAACTTTCCCCTCCTCTTCCATCTCTTCTAGGTAAGTATCTTATAAAACTGGAAAGTCAACTCTGTCTCTAGAAATTACACAATTAGGAAAACAGAAGGGGCAGTTGGCTTTGCAGGGGGAAGGGCTCGCAGGCCTCCATGCTTTTGAGGAGACAGCTTAGATCATCCTTGCAGAGGTCTCCAAGTGTGGGCTACTGGAAACGCTCAGAAGAGGAAGCCTTTCAGTAAGAGAGCGCAGAGGGAGGCAGACAGTGAAGAGGGAAAGGGCACACAGGTTTACAGGGTGTTGACTTAGTTCAACTAGGTGACAAAACAAAGATCTGGACTAGAAGCTGTGATCAGGTCTAAGCATTGAGACTGGACGAGCACTTTCCGTGGCATCACTTTTACTATACAAGAACTTGAAGTAGCCCTTACCACCTTCAGGAAGATATATATGGTTCATTCAGACGACTGGACCACTAAAAAAAAGCGTTAAATCTGAAGGAAGCCCACACTGCACATTAACCATACACAAAAACCTAGTGTTATTGAGAGAAACTAGAAATGTTGTAAGTAAATTAAGGAAAACATATTACTGTCATAGACTGCAACACTGAATACTGTAAAGATGTCAATGATTTCCAAATTAACCTGTTACTTCAACACAATCCCCAGTATAAAACCCACCAGGTTTCTTCTTATGGAAATTTACAAACTGATTCTAAAATTCTCACAGCAATAAAAAGGACCAGGCCATAAACCATTCTTGAAAAATAACAAACTTACAAAGTTCATGTGATCAATTATCAAGATTCTCTACAAAAGTACAGTAATAAAATAGCAGCCAGGCATGGCTATAATCTTGGCACCTGGGAGGCTGAGGCAGGAGGATCACCATGAGTTCAAGACCAGCCTGGGGTATGTGAGTGAGTTCAAGACCAGGCTGCACTACATAGTGAGACATTGTCTCAAAAAAAAAAAAAGAAAAAAAAAAGTGAGACAGCATGGTAAGCACTTAAAGATGGGCAATTAGACCAATTAAAATCTAGAAAGTATACACATACTCACAGAGGCTTCGGGGTGGGTGGGGGGAACGACAAACCCTTCTCCACTGCTGATGGGAGTGCAGACTGGTGCAACCACTGTGGAAATCATTGTGGAGATTTCTCAAAAAACTAGGACTAGCGGTCCCATTTGACCCAGCTATTTCCCTTCTGGGTATCTTCCCAAAAGAATTAAAAACATGTTTATAGCAGCACAATTTGTAATAGCTAGATCTTGCAAACAACCCAAATGCCTATCAACTGAGGAGTGGATAAAAAAGATGGTATTTTTATATAATGGAATACTACTCAGTCATAGAAAATGATAAACTTGAGTCTGTCATAGGGAAATGGATGCAACTAGAAATCATTCTCATAAATAAATCAGACTTGCATGTGTAAACATCTTATTGTCTCACAAGTGTGAAAAACTGAAAGAGTAAATACAATCCAAAAGTTACAACAGATATAGTAAAAGGGGAAAAAACTGCTTAGAGGAACAGTTTATTGTTTGATCGAACTTGCATGCCTGTACCTGGTAGCCTGAGCAATTACTCTGAGGATAAAAATACGCAATATAACAACCATTGTTAAATTCCTATCGTCTTGTTTTGAAATCCTATATTGCCATTGCTCTTTTGCTGTTGTCATTTTGCTTTTGTTGTTTTTTTAAATTGTTTGTTTGCTTCTTGATTTTTCTGGTTTTTTTTCTCTTTAAAATAAAAAAAGCACAATGCTAGAAAACAACACATAGCATGCAGGCGTCTAGCTCTTCCGGATTCTACAGCATAAGATGGAGAAGAAAGATGAAGCTGAGAAATAGGAAGAATCAGGTGTGTTTCTGGATATGAAACACTGCATCAGTCAGGTATGGTGGCACACATCTGTGACCCCAGTGTAGGGAGCGGCATGATAGCCTCACTGCTGCCACCCCATCCCGCCCTCCTGTTTGCATTTGGTGCGTCTGCCTACATTACCCATGATCCTCTCTGCCTGGCCGGACATGACTGCGACCTATCCGGTCTCTCCACAACATCTCTGCCTGATGATGACAGTTTCCTGCCCTCACCCTATATAAACCATGTTCACTTCCTCAATAAACGAGACTTGATTGGAACTGCTCAACTTGTCTCCGTCTCTCTTTCCTCTTGCCCTGTCCCCCATCCCCGTTCCCTCTCCAGGTGAGACCCACGGACTGATCTGCGGGCCGGATCAAGTGGCGCCCAAACGTGGGGCCTGGCACGAGGGATTTCAGCGCGGGACCGTTCACAGGAGTAAATCACTGGCCAGTGTGACTGTTTCGGGACCTCGTCTCTGTGATCCGAGCAGACAGCCACCTTACGTCTCGCCTGAATCACGGTAGGTGAACGGATCTATTTTCCTTATCGGCATGGGACAAGTACTTAGTGAGCATGAATTGTTCGTGGATGGCCTCAAGTAGGCACTCAAGGTTAGAGGGATTAAGGTTAAAACCAGGGATTTATTACAGTACTTTCAGTTCATACATAAGATATGCCCTTGGTTTCCTTTAGAGGGCTCCATTGATATAAAGAGATGGGAAAGAGTAGGAGATGCTCTCAAAGATTATTACAGAGTTTTTGGTCCGGAAAAGATCCCGGTTACCTCTTTAGCATATTGGACTTTGATTTCTGAGCTACTGACCCAGCGTCATTCAGACCCTCAAATTAATGAAACGCTTATTCAAGGGGAAGCTGAATTGCGCTCCTCCCGCAATCCTACCCCAAAGCCACCATCAGACACATTCAATGTGTCTAGTCACCCCGGCTGGGTGATTCTTGATATCCCGGAGCCCCTTCAAGATGGCGACTTGCCGCCACTTCCTCTTTATGGAGTGCACAAGGGCACTCGAAATGGTGCCACTACGCTCCCTCCTCCATATCGGCCGATATATCCTGACCTTTCCGATTTCCAGGAAGTTGATTGGTCGCAATTAGCAGAGGAGGCTACTCAATATCATTCCCCTCCCACTGTTGTAGCCCCTGCGCTAGCGACACTGGGTCAACCCCCGCCTGGCCTCCGAAAACCGCTTGGCCCCCCTTCCGCCCTTCTCGATTTAGAAACTGAGATTAATTATTTGCAACAACAACTTCAACTTAAACAGGAAAAACAAAGGCTCATTTTACAGCTCCAGTCGTTAGATGTGGGCTCTAACCCTCTTTTAGGCACGCCAACAATGATGTTTCCGGTAACGAAACGACCCACCCTCCAACAATAAACGCCCCAAAAATGGCGCCTCACTTAATGTTCCCAGTAACAGAAGCCGCCACAGCTGGTGTTGGCCCACAAAATGGCGGAGAGACAATTTGGCCTGCCCAAGATAATACTAGCCCAAGAAATGACAACAATAAAATGATTAGAGAAAAAGGGAGACCAAGGGGACGAACTAGATGTGAGGATCAGTCCCCAAGTCAGGAAGATACACGAGATAAAACAGGAGCCACTACAACAACTAGGGGAGATAGAAAGGGACAGCCACCCGGCGTCTGCACAAATGGGATTTAGAAACTAGTGATAGCAAGGAAAAAAATGACTCTCACCCACATGATAGTGATTCAGAAACAGACTCTCCACCCCCGGGGCTACGGGCTAATAGGGACCATAGGCCGTTCTCTGTAACCACCCTAAAAGAATTTAAAACAGCAGTATCTCAATATGGCCCTACGGCGGCTTTTACCCTTGTGGTCCTAGATTCCTTGACCCAAGGTTAGATTACACCTAATGATTGGAGAGATTTAACTAGAGCTACACTCTCAGGGGGCAATTATCTGCTTTGGAAGGCTGAATTCCAAGATCAGTGTGAACTTTTAGCCAAAGAAAATGCTAATCGAAAAAATCACTATACCCTTCCCATGTTAACAGGGACAGGCTGTTATGCAACACAACAGGCCCAAATGCGATATGAGGCAGGCCTTTTTGCACAAGTTACCCTAGCAGCAACTACAGCCTGGAGAAAGCTCCCTTCTGGCGGCGGAGTTGCTTCTTCTCTCACAAAAATTAAACAAAACCCGAAGAGCCTTTTTGTGACTTTGTTGATCGCCTCCTACAGGCAACTGAGCGTGTTTTTGGCTCCTCTGAGAACAATCCTGATCTAATCAAACAACTGGCTTACGAAAATGCAAATTGTGCCTGTCAGGCTGGCTGCAATTAAACCGAATAAAAAGAAAGAAGATCTTTCAGGTTATATTCGCCCTATGGATTTAGACCCACAAACTTATGATATCCTTTCAGCCACTCACCATGTACTTAATCTCACTAACCCTGCTTTAGTGCAGGATTGTTGGTTATGTATGGCCTTAGGCACTCCTATGCCCTTAGCCATCCTCTCCAACTCAACGATTGACTCCCTTCATGACCCACATAATCTCACCTGTAGACCTTCCCAATCGTTTCTGGTCCAGCCATTGATAACACCTAACATATCCATTACCTGCCTACAGGGCTCTCTACAAAATGATTCCACCCTTATAGATATGGGCCATATCTATGTCTCATTTATCAATCATACGGGCCCCCTGTGCCCCCCAACAGGACACATTTTTGTCTGTGGCAATAATAGAGCCTATACTTATCTTCCATCCAACTGGACCACTTCCCTCCTGCCCGACATAGATATTGTCCCAGATGACCAACCTACCCCAGGGCCAACAGT
>PVJX010037882.1:0-16666 GCA_004027295.1 Dolichotis patagonum
CTTTTTCATTCATATCTGATATGGTTAAGAGCAGGAGTTACTAGTAAACCTTATAATGACTAAGGGAAAGACTTGGTTCCAGATGAGCTTAAGGGGTCCATCATAACTTGTTAGCTGAAAATCGGTATTCCAAAGGCCAAGGAGTATTCATGTTACACTAACCCAACCAGAAGAGGGTGCTGGGTATTTTTTAAATTACAATAACAGGTGATAGAAATAGCTATATGTTTTTTTTTAAAAAAAAAAGCAATATGTGAAAGTAATGCATCAAAAATAGCAAATAGGATTCTGGAAATACATATAATAATTCTCAGGGTTAGATTTGTGTAGCCAGCTTCTTCTGAGCTTTAAGACTTTTTCCATGACTTATTAAACATTTTCTAAGTAAATGTTACAAAAGTTAGCTGATCCATTGCCTAGATTCTAAATATTCACTAATTCATTTGTGATTTAGATTATTCTGTTCATTTCTGTTTTACTGCCTTAATACCAGGAGCTTATGCTGTTTTTAAAATAAAACTAATAAAATACATCCTCAAGTTTTCATGTACTTTGGCAAGAGCCAGAACAGTCTCAAGTTCTGATAGGGCTAAACGTTCCAGCTCAAATCCTACTCTTGACAACTATTTGGAGTCAGCCTTTTTGACTAGTTATCTAAAGTTGCTTGAAATTTATTTTACTCAAATGTACTTGTAGGTTTTGAAATTTTTTCCTTTGCTTGGAATAGTTACCAGTTAACTGTTATTCTAATTCTGACTTCTATTTCATTACAGTGTAATAGTGATGGTGAACTGTTTAAAGAGCTTTAATAGTACAAACAGTCCACTGCAGCATATGTGCCATAGGTTCACCACCACTGGACTATAATAAGTTATATACTAACTATTTTCTTAAATACTAAAGGCAAGACTTAAGTGACTTATGCTGAATATAAACTACATACAAAAATATGTATCTGTAGGTTTTAAACATTAGAGAATGCATGTTTAGTTAAGTATTTAAGATACCATTTAGCCAACTAGATTTATGGAAGTGAAGATCTTCTTTTTAAAAACTTGTTTATTTTTAAAACTAGAATGAACTTACAACTGACCTATTCCATTCACTGCACATGATATTGTGTCCTACTGTGGTATCCATACTGAAAATTAATAATCAACTCAAGCATATTTTCAACACTTCATTGAAAGAGGCTGAAAAGGTAACAATTTTTTTTTTTTTTTTTGGTACCAGGGATCGAACTCACAACCTCATGCTTGCCAGGCAGGTGCTTATGCCACTGAGCTAAATCCCCAGCCCAAATGTTTTGTTTTTTGACACAGTATCTCACTGTGTAGCTCAGTCTGGCCTTGAACTCACTATGTAGGCCAAGCTGGCCTTAAATGTAACCAATTCTGCCTACCCTCATAGTACTGGGATTACAGGTGTGTGACACCACACCCAGTTTATTGTATTCTTAATATCTCAAAATCAATGAGTTATTTAAGAAGCTAATTTTTTTTTCCTTCAAAGATAGAAGATGAAAAAAAAGAAATGGATGACTTTATTAGTATATTGTGTAACAATCTACATGAACTACAAGAGAGTACAGTTTCTTCCTTGGTTGAGTCACAGAAGCGTTGTGAAACCTTAAGTGAAGAAGTGAAAGCAATAAAGCAAGCCCATTCACAGGTATTTTGTATAGCTGATATAAAAGTGTAAAAATGTTTTGTGATAATCGATATAACTCAGCCAATGTTATATAATCTGAGTGCCTTAACTCTAGTTCAGAAACCTGAAAAGTGGGCTGGGGATTTAGCTCAGTGGCTTAAGCGCCTGCCTGGCAAGCGTGAGGTCATGAGTTCAATCCCTGGTACCAAAAAAAAAAAAAAAAAAGAAAGAAACCTGAAAAGTACCATAGCTTCTTTTCCTTGTAACAATAATTAAAATAATTGAGAATGCTTGTCTTGATGAATTAATATTTGCAAATTTGCTGCACATAGATCCCCTTGGATAAAGCACCTTGTGACAAAGAAAACAGTCCTTCCACATACCAAGATGACAGATTTGAGAAGCGTATTTTGATAGGAAAATGGTTATAACATATAAGTTGTTTCTTTCCAGCATGACATTGATAGTTATGATTTATAAATCAAGCTGTTTTCTCTCCTTTTTTGGGTGGGGGGCTCTTTTTGAGACAGGGTCTTGCTATGTAGTTCATGCCGACCTTGGGCTCACTTTGTAGCTCAGGCTGGTTTTGAACTTGCAGTGATTCTTCTGCTTCAGCCTCCCAAGTACTGGGATTACAGGAGTGTGCCACCACGCCCAGTTTGTTTTCTCCTATATCTGTCTCATTGATGATAGCCACTTAAATTCTAATGAATGAAAACTGTCCCTAAGTATATAAGGCTTTAAACCAAACCCAAACCTTCAAATCATAATTGATCATATTATATTCATAGGAAGCTTCTGTTACTCTTAAGACTTGAGTGATAATGAATACTGAAGTTTTATTTAAATGAGCCTATTAGGATTTGACAGCACTCAATAAAACTTTATGCAATCTATAGAGTAGGAAAGAGTTCTTTTCCTTGGCAAAATGTGGAAGAAGGAATTCCTATGCATGTCATACAAAATGAGAAGATAAACACACCTAAGCTTTCTGGATAAGTGAAAACTTAAATAAGACTATCTAGGGAGTGAAAACAACTTTAAGATTATTAATTGCCTCATTTATAAGCATAAGGAATAACAGAAATTAGTAAAAATAATGGTCTACATTTACTGAGAACCCACTGTGTGTTTATTTCTCCTATTGCTACATACAGATTCTATGTCTTGTTCATTTTTCTAATGAAGAAAATGAGATCTTGGGAGCTGCAATCGTATCTAGTTCATCTTACTAGTTATTCACCTTGGTAGAGATTGTGTTGCTTGGCAGGCATGCATTTGTGTGTATATGTTCTAGATGTTTTTGGCAATTGGAAATTGCATCCATCATGTGTGGCAATTATGTAAATTTTGAACAGAAATTTACATGAAGATAAATCTGATAATATCTGTATTACTTTCTACTTTAAGACTAATAAAACGGGGCATGGTGGCATGTGGCTATAATCCTACCATTTGGGAGGCTGAGTCAGAAGGATTGCTGTGAGATCAAGGCCAGTCTGAACTACCAATCTAGAGAGCATCTCAAAGAAACAAAAAAGACTAATGAAAATACCAGCCAGGCATGATGATGTATCCCTGTAATCCTAGCACTCAGAAGGCTGAGGCAGGAGGATTGCTGCAAGTTTCAAGCCCAGCCCAGACTACAAAGTGAGTTCCAGGCTAGACTGACTTGCATAGTGACACCATGTCTCAAAAAGACATGAAAAAAGAAATACAACATCTGGGAATATTTGATTAATTTTGACAAAGAAAAAAGAAGGAAAAGAAAATAGCATCACAGTTTTTAGTTACCAGAATATTACATGTACCTGGTTACCTGATGTGTTGTAACAGTCAACTGAACAATGAATAAAAGTCCTGAATACATTTTCAGCTCCTTCTTGGTCTTTAATATAGCTTCTTCATTTTGCTGTGTAGCCTGTTTTGTGGCTGTAAGTTATTTTTAAAGATACCACATATGAACAAACATACAATGTATTTTTATTAGTATGACCCAACTTAGAGTCTAGGTTTTTGTTTTGTTTTGTTTTATCTTTTTGAGACAGGGTCTCTCTCACTCTGTAATTCAAGCTAGTCTTAAACTATGTATCCTAGGTTATCCTTGAACTCATGGCTAACCTCCTGCCTCAGCCTTTTGGGTACTGGGATCACAGGCCTGCATCACCATAACTGGCCCCAGCTAGATTCTGTAAGATTTCTTCAACTGCGATAGTTGATAATTTTTGATGGCTTGATCAATGAAAGTTATCAGCATTAATTCCCTTTTGTAGTATTATCAGTTGCTAAAAAAGCAACCTTACATATCTGTGAAATTAGTTCTCAAATATAAATACAACATCTGAGAATGTTTGATTAATTTTGACATCTAATGAAAGTAATTTGTTACTAATTAAAATAGCTTTCTAATTTTTAAAAAGTTCCTATAATATCCTTTTAATATCATATTCACTGATTTGCTCTATATGAGAGACATAGAGTTAAAGATCTCTTGTCAAGAATTTGTATAATTCTCATCTGTGGGAGAATACGTCACATCATCAGTCATATAAAGAAAAAGTATTCGAGTACATAATTTCAAGTCTCTTCCCTTTCCCCCCGTATTTCTTACAGGAACTTTGCCAGTTCATGAATGTTTGGGCAGAGAGATTCTGTACTTTGGAGGAAAAATGTGAAAACATCCGGAAACCACTCAGTAGTATTCAAGAAAATACAAAGCAGTAAGCTATTTTAAATCCTTGGAAACTTTTCTGTAAGACTGAAATTGTTTCAGAAGAACAAGTTTCAAAGAGCATAACTCCTGTATACGTTTAACCAAATTTCTCATTTGTTAATGCTTTTTGTGCACTGTGTATTTGTATACAGATATAAATATCTTTCTATTCCATTTCTATGCTTGCTTCCTTAGACAATGAGAAACCTAGCCTCTCATTGACAAGATATATTCTGATTTCTTGTGTTTCACATTAAGGGCACATTAAGTAATTTCATAATTTCTATCTCATGTCACTGATGAAAAAATACAGCTACTGGGGCAGGATTTGGTACTGTCCCAGCTGGATGACTCCTTACAGTCTCATTGGACACAGCCACGCCTGTTTGCTCAACACGTTGCCTTTGATTGCATTTGTGCTGTAACAGCAGAGCTGCCATTGATCAGTCATACACTATAAACCTGAAAACTTGCTGTCTAACTTTTTAAGAAACATTTGACTGATTTCTGCACTAGAGTTTGGTGAGGCTTTATAACCCTTGTCACTTGTTAGTCCCTCATTCTTATACACTCCAGTTAAGCTTATGTGTTCTTTTTTTGTTTGTGTTTTGTGGTGCTGGCAATCAAACCCAAGGCCTCACACATGCTGGACAGGGGATGTATCACTGAGCTACAGTCCTACCCCTGTGTTTTGTACTTAAATCTATAAGCCAAAGAAGAGGTGTGTGTGTGTGTTGTCAAGCTGCCTTTTTTTAGCCTGTGGTTGCTCTAACTCATGAGGACAAAGATATTTTATTCCTGGTTTTGCGCTTTTTAAAAAAATTTAAAAAAATTTTTTTTTTATTTTAAAGGTAGTGAAATACAACAGAACAAGACAGAACAAAGCCAGTTGAGCCAGTGCAGTGAAAATTGGTACAGAACAATTGGTTACCAGGAAAACAGTAATAATTGGTACCATAGTGTATCTCGTTATCTTCACAATAGTTGTTCTTTCAATCAGATATAGAAAATCAAACCAAATACAGAACATTATGAAACTTATCAAAACAGAATATTAAATAGAGCAATACAGTTAATCAGAACAAAGCAAAACACTGATAACAATATTTGCCTTCAAAGAGATGGTAGAAGGAAATCCCCCGTATTTGCTAAATTGCATATGGTCAACCTCCCAAGAGATGCTCAGACCTCTGGCTCCCATTTGCTATGGAGTGGGGGGTGTTTGATTATCAGCCCATGGGTCAGTAGGCTCATGGCTGCCTACCAGGGGTTGCCTAGTTTCCCAGTGCCCTACGTTCCAACAGGGTGAGGATCTCAGGAGACGCTGGCTGGTTCTCCCACTGGGGTGGCCGCAAAGGCCATTATTAAAGGAAGAATGCTAAGAATAAATAAGAAAACGGTTTTTGTTTATTTTTTATTTAGAAAGAAAAAAAAAACCAAACAAAACAGAAAAAAGGGTAGCAACAATACAGAATTCCAAAGGAAAAAAAGAAAAGAACAAAAAAAAAAACCACTAAGAAATCACTAGTTGATAAGTTACATACTGTCATCTTGGAAATAGTTGTTCAAGTTACAAAATAAAGCATACAAAGTAGACATTCAAACAGTGAGACTATTAACAGTTCTGCTCAACAATCTGGTTTTGCGCTTTTGATTGTTCCTTACTGAATTTCCAAAGTTCCTTCAGAGTAGAGGGCTTTAAGGGTAGGTGTGCTGGCCACAAATTCTGTTTTTCTTTACAAGTGTTATGATTTTCCCCCTGTTAAGTGCTTGCCAGGCAGGCACTTACACCACTGAGCTAAATCCCTATCCCCTCCCCGTTCATTCTTAAATGATATTTTTCTTGGACATATAATTCAGGGTTGACAGTTCTTTTCTTCCAGTATCTGCAGTATGTTGTTTTATTTCTTTCTGGCCTACAAATCAGAAACCCATTATTATTCAAGTTAATTGTTCCCCTATAGGTAGTTTCTCATTAGCTGCTTTTAAGATTTTGTCTTTGTTTTTTAGAAATTTGATTACATTATATCTGTTAGAGATTTGTTTAGCTTTAGGAATCTTGCAGGTTATACCTTTCATCAAAACTGAGTAATTTTCATCTATTATTTCTTGGAATATACTTCAGCCCCATACTCTTTCCCTTTTGGTTCTATGACTGATAAATGTTAGGTCTTTTATGTATAGCCCCTGAGGTCCTATCTGTCCATCTGTCTATCTGCCTACCCACTCATCTATCTTTGTGTTGTTCAAATTCGATAAATTCTATTGATCTGTTTTCAAGTTCACCAAGTTTTCTCTGTCATATCTAACCTACTGTTGAACTCATTCATTAAGGTACTTTATTTCGGTATTGCATCTTTTTTTTGAGTCAGGACTTTGCTCTGTAGTTCAGGCTGACCTTGAACTCACTGTAAATCCCAGGCTAGCCCCAAACTGGTGACAACCACCCTGGCTCAACCTCCCAGGTGCTGAGATTACAGGTATACATCACTGTGCCTGGCTCAGTATTGTATCTTAGTTTCCTTTGTAATGGGGTTTTACAGAGGTGCCCAGGCTACCTTTGAACTGTGGGCCGCAATGTCTTCCTTCAGCCTCCTGACTAACTGAAACTACAGGTGGCTTGTCTCTCTATATCTTCTGTTTCTTTGCTAATACTTTTTTCAGAAGTGTTTTAGTTGCTCACTGAAGCATTTTTGTGGTGGTTGCTTTTAAATCCTTGCTAGATAATGCCAGGATATAAATTATCGTACTATTGGCATCTGTTGATTGTCTTTTCTCATTTAACTTGTGATTTTCCTGGTTCTGGATAGGAGTGATTTTTAGTTGTGCCTTGAACATTTTGGGTATTATGTGAGGAGATTCAAGATCATGCTTAATCTGGGTGTGGAGGTGCATGCTTATAGTCCCAGCATTATGAAAAACTGAGGCAGATGGATGGCAAGTTTTATTTTTTTTTTTAAATTTTATTTAAAGAGAAAAAAACAAAACAGAATAAAGGGTAGCAACAATATAGAATTCCAAGGAAAAAAAAGAAAAGAACCAAAAAAAAACCCACTAAGAAATCATTACTTGACAAATTACATACTGACATCTTGGAAATAGTTGTTCAAATTACAAAATTAAAACATGCAAGGTAGACATTCAAACAGTGCGACTGTTAACAGTTCTGCTCCACGATCTGACAAAAACAGCAATATGGTCATCCATCTTACACACTCAAACATACATGCAATTATATCAAAAGGGTAAAATTAAGCACAACAAAACAGAACAAAGCGGGTCACAAGAAAGCAATGTAAGAGACATAAATTTCAAAGCTAGACAATTGGAGATATTCACTCTATCATATTGACTCTTGTTTTCTTCCAAGTAGTTGTCCATATTGTCACATACAGGGAATTCACATGAAACAACAACGTATGGAACTGATCTAAGCAGGACAAGGAGGGCGTTTCAGCTCTTCAAGACCAGACAATAGGGAAGCCAACAATGGCTGTCATAGTGTCTCTCATTCTCTTCAAAACAGCTGTCCATACCTTCATGTGCATTGAACTTAAACAAAACAAGCTAAAATCACTTTGAACAAAGAATCATAGTATTGCTGGATTTCACATCATGACATTATGGAATCAGCACTGGGTACTGTAGTGTCTCTTTTTCTTCAAAATAGTTGTTCATTTCAACATGTGTTATATAGTTGGTTCTCGTAAACTATTTATAAGCTCTACACATGCATGAGTTTCTACATGTATATCTATCCTTTCTGTATTAGAGGGAAAAACTAAACAAAGCAAGACAAAACAAAACAATTCCTAGACAAGCATGAAGCAAAAAGTCATAAAACCACAATACAAGGTGATCTACAATAGTTACCATGATGTCTCAGCAATATATAACAACATTAATAAAAACAAAGCATTGGAGATATTATAAGACTTCAAAAGCAGGCAATAATCAAACCAGAGTGGGTATCTTAGTGAATCTTGTCATCTTCAGTGTAGTTGCCTATACTCTTAGACTTGATGCTATCAATCGTAACAGATTTGAACAAAATCAGTCAATACAAGATAACACCATAACAAACCAGATTCAAATAAGATCAGTCATAATAAGACAGTATAAGTTATACAAGGCTTCTGATTAAGTTGATAGGAAATTAAGGGTGATTACCATAATACTTCCTCTTATTTTTGGGATAGCTGACCGTGTCCTCAAGTCTAGTATAAGTAGAAAAACTGGAACAGCACGTAATCCATCCAAGCAGAGTGATGAGAATAATGTAGATTTTAAATCTTGTTACCCAATTAATAATATCCTCTGCCTTCCTTTTTTAGACAATTCCTCCCCTTTCACTCCCATGGGGTGCACTGCTTGTTTTGGGTCCCACTGCCTCCTTATATAGAGCATCTCAATGAATCCTATCTCCTGATCTACTCTGCCTGTGTTTCTCTCTGTTAGTATTTCGAGGCCCTCTACACTAGAGATTATAGGCAATCTTCGCTGGGATGCAAGTTTTAAACCAACTTGGACAATTTAAAAGGACCTTTCTCAATGTAAAAAGTGTGCTGGGACAGGGCCAGGGATTTAGCTCAGCAGTGTAAGCTTCTGCTTGGCAAGCACAAGGTCATGAGTTCAATCCCCAGTACCAAAAAAAGAAATGGGCTGGGGCTGTAGCTCAGTGGGAGGGCCCTGGATTCAATCCTGAGCACTGTTTCCCCTTCTCCTTTTAAGTCTTTTTTTTTTTTTTTTAAGTAGGATTGAAGTAGGGACTGGAACTATGATATACTTTCATAAAGTTCCTGACATTCTACTGTCTACCCCAGTGTTTCTCGTGTGTCCAAGGATTATCAGAATCATTATAGAATCTAAGCAATGCTTAGGAAGTACACCAAACATGACTGTGACTGGCTTTTTTAGTACCAGGGATCCAACTTACAACCTCACCCTTGCCAGGCAGGCGCTGTGCCACCAAGCTATATCCCCAGCCCCTGGTTCCTAGTTAACTTTGATCAAGTCTTATCTTACCAGTAGGTCATAATTTTGTAAAGAGAGTGATTTATGTTGAAGTCATATTACTTTCTTTTTCAGTTATTGCCACTTAATCTGTAGATGCTGGTTTTTAACATTTTTGTGTACCTTAACTTGGTTTACTCACATGGCATACCAGCTAGTGGTAATAGATGAATTTTGTTCCCTGAGGTTTAATTTTGTGGTCCTGTGAGTTGACTGTGAGTGCTATTTTAGTGAAATTTACTGAGAGAAAAAAAATCTATAAAATTTAAATGTATTTCCTAACTGACATCAGTATTTATGTCGTTTATATATGATATGTGCTGTATCAAAGTGTCATACGCCCTGTACAGTTTTCTTTTCACTATTAGAAAGCTTTATACTTAAGTTTTAAAATAACATTTATGATGTTTGTAATGTTTTATGTCATAGGTAAGGTGCATTATAGAATGATAGAACTGACCATTTTGATAACATAATCAGATACTGCAACAGAGATATAATGGAAAGCATTATATGTGGAGGAGGATGAGGAAAGGTGTCATAAGTAAAGACCTTTTTAAGAGTCATTTAATGGTAGAGTGATGTCAGTCTGCTGGGAAGCACATTGATCAAAGCATGGTTCTCAGTGTAGGTTCACTATGGGATGGGCTGAGAAACCACATTGCGTGTATTCAGTCTGCCACTGAAAAGCTGGATGATCTCTGGAAGGCTGTATATCCCACTTTCCTGTTTCAACAATGGTTTTTGTGTTTTCCCTGTAGGAAATCAAAAGATATAGTCAGCACAGCAACCTTTCATAGTAATAAATTCTGTACTGATTTTGATGGCTTGTCAAAAAATCTCAGACATTTTAACCAAGAAGGTTCAAAATTGGTTGAGGAGTCTGTGAAACAGTGTGATATACTCAGCACCAACCTGGAAAAAATATCTCAAGAAACTGAACGGAGATCTGAGTCTCTGAACACGAATACAGTTTGTCTTTCGGAACAGTGGATATCTTCCTTACATAAAAAAGAAGAGGAGCTTCAGAGTTTATTGGAGGTAATAACTTTGTACCTGGAACCTACTTTGAGGATAATAGTTATAACCAGATAATTAATATTCTGGCTTAGACTTGGTTTCAAAACAAGTTATATTTTAAGGGTAATGAATGACTCAAAGCCCTTACCTATATGCTTTGGTGTGTGTCTTCTAGATCTTAAAATTAATTTAACCTTTGTCTGATGTCTATCCGTGTCTATCCTTGCCTTTTGACTTACTGGCTTCTTTGGAGAAGGGCACTCTGTGGACATCTAATGCCTTCCATTTTTTTAAACTCTTTGTGAAATGGGTTTCCTCTCTGTGCAATAAAAGGATTTTATTTTTATACATTCAAAGGAATTTAAGTGTTCTAAGCTATATAACCAAATGAGAATAAAAGAAGTCAGGGTTCATAGAGAAATAGCTAATTTAAAAAATGCATGAAGTGATGAGGCTAGACAGCTCATCATACCAGGAAGTAAGAACTATTAAAGAGTAGAGATATTCAACAGGACAGAGGTCTGGTTTCTTCAACAAGGTGTTTTTTGTTGTTGCTGCTGCTGCTGCTGTTTTGTACCAGGTGAGCTTATGACCTCATGCTTGCCAGGCAGTCGCTTATGCCACTAAGCTAAACCCCCAGCCCCTCTGCAACAAGTTTTTTAAGGAAAAAAAGAAAAAGAAAAATAATTTAGATCTATGAGTAGAGAAAACCTTAAATCTGAGTTTGCCTGAGATACTCCTTCTGCATCTTTTAAGATGAGTAATGATTACAAATAGACCCTTTTGGTTTGAAAAGTTGGGGCGATATTTAATATTATCACCTTTATCTAGTGATTAATTCTGGTGCAAATAAACCAATTGTGGAATACATTTGAGACATGTAGTGCAATGTGAACATGGTAGACATTTGGTATGAAAGAATAACTGTTAAATTTTTAAAGTACGATGGTGATCTTACAAGGTAGTAACTGTAAGAGATACGTAGCAAAGTAAATGGATGGAATGACTATATTTGCTTCCGAGTGACCCTGATACAAGGAGTGGGTGTCCAGTCCTGCTTCATCTGTAACCCATGTGTTGCTAAACGTTGAGCCCAGGCAGTGAATGGATGGGGTTATCTGTTCCCTCTAATTTTCTGTGTGTTCTTAAGACTTTTCATTGTGGAAATGTCAGGGTAAGGGAAAATGATATTTTGGCTAAAGCACTGGCAGTTTTATTTTAGTAATGACTCCTTATTTACACTGTACAGGGTATAAACAGACGTTGGGAGACTTCCAAGTCAGAGATCATGGAAAAATTAAATGGACATAAAGCTGAAAATGAGAACCAGAACTGTGTTTTTCTTAGCCAGATAAGAAGTGATGAAGAAAATTTCTTGGCACAAAATCTAGAACTTACTGAAGCTACAAAACTGGGTTTGACTAAGCTTCATTCCTTTCTGCAGCAGGATCTCAAACTGGATATCCCAACAGGTATGCTGAAAGGGAAAAAGGGGCCAGGGATGTAGCTCAGCAGCCAGTGCCTATCTGGCAAGTGCGAGGTCGTGAGTTCAGTGCCCAGTACCAAAAGGGGCGGGGGGATAGAATTATTTAACACTTTGAAGTTGAGTTCTGCACAATGTTAGGTGTTCTTTAAGACTAGATCTTCTCATTGCCTAATGGCAATTTAGGATTTCATTGTAATCAATTCAAATATGGAAAAGTTGGAAACCCAAAATAGTTTTCATCAAGTGTTTAATGTCTTTTTTTTTTTTAAGGGATAGAACTCATGACCACGCGCTTGCAAGGCAGGTGCTTATGCTGCTGAGCTAAGTCCCCACCCTCCCCCCCTTTTTTTTATGAGTACTGGGTATCGAACTCACGACCGCGCACTTGCAAGGCAAGCGCTTATGCCGCTGAGTTAAATCCCCAGCCCCTGATGTCTTGATAAAGGTAGTATGTACTTTTAGAATTTTGGGCATCATAATTTAGTAAAATTTTATGTTCAAGGAACTGATTTTGTTGAGAAAAGACATTTTACTTTATTTTTGTTTTGTTTTGTTTTTAGCCAGAGTGTCTATAATTCAGACTGGCCTCCAACTCAGTGGTGATACTCCTGCCTCAGCCTCCTGAGTGCTGGGGTTACAGACATGTGCCACCATGCCTAGATGAGACATTTTTAAAACAAAAATTAAACTGACAAGTCATCTACCTGTGGGTACCTATAGGACTCATTGTAAAAAGACATTTTAATACAATTGCAGGAATGTCATTGAATAAATGGAGTTTAACAGACCATTTGCCACATTGTACATTTTATATGTCCCTCTTGACTGATAGCATTTAGGAATTTTGAAAGACCTAGGGATCACTGTGGATTATTGACTTTTAGGAATCACCATTTTGACAGAGCAGGCATTGCCCAGATTAGTAAGCTCTCTAAGTATTCTGGTAATCCTTTGTGGAACAAGGTTATAAGAACTTGCTTTACACAGGATAACTAATTGGGAGGTTATTCATTGAATTGTGATAATTATGTAACCTTTAAATTCACTAAAAATCATGAATTATGCCTTTAAAAATGAGTGAGTTTTGTGGCATGTAAGTTATACCTCAAAGCTTTAAAAAAAAAAAAAAAAGACGTTCTAAAAGCAAATTGTAATGGCACAAGTAGCTGCCTGGCAAGTGCAAGGTCCTGAGTTCAATTGCTAGTACCAAAAAAAAAAAAAAAGCAAATTATAAAGAATGGTGGTTTATTTTTTCCCCAACAGATCTGTAAGATTTATTGTTTAGTCTGGTGTCGTGGTGCACACCTATAAACCCAGCACGCAGGAGGCGGAGGCAGAAAGACTGCCGCCATAAGTTCAAGGCTAGTCTGGGCTCAGAGTGAGTTCCAAGCCAGCCTGAACTACATAGCAAGACCCTATTTCAAAAAGAGAGAAAAACTCCAATGGATGTGTTGTTCCCTCATCAGTGAAATTAGGAATGTTGCTAAGTGGAAAGACAAGTGTCTTTGTAAATTATAACAGCATGAACTCATTATAAAGAAATATTTAACTCATTATAAAGAAATATTAATAGTTAATATTTAACTGCCACACCACGTTTGTAGTTCAATGACTATTCTGAGCAAAGAAATCATTTGAGGAAAACTGTGCTGCTAGATTCCAATAATGCTACCATTCTCATAACCATGTGTAATCCATTTAGAACATGTAGCACATCTTTTGTTTACATCTTCAGAAATAGAAAGCCTTCAGGGCCAGGGATTTAGCTCAGTGGCTTAAGCACCTGCCTGGCAAGTGTGAGGTTGTGAGTTCAATCCCTAGTACCAAAAAAAAAAAAAAGAGAAAGAAATAGAAACCTTCCCATTTTGGAGATATTGAGAAGTCTGTTTAAGATCAGTTACCAAACTAGAGATATTCTAACTGCAAGCAGTATGTGCCTGACGGGCAGTAAGACTGATTCTCATGGATGGCAGTGCTTGTGCTTTTGGAAGACAAGACTTACTTGGAAGTACAAGTTTTAGCATATTTGCTTTTAAATCTTATTTGTATACTTCAATTTTCCCCTCTTGTCTAATATCTGCAAAGGTACCACGCCACAAAGGAAACGTTATTTATACCCATCAACACTGGTGAGAACTGAACCACGAGAACAGCTCCTTGATCGGTTGAAAAAGGAAAAACCTGAGCTGTTAATGATGCCGGGCTGTTCAGAAAACAACCAAGAAGAGGACAGTCAGGTAAAGCTTAAAGCGTCAGTTTAGATCTCTCATGGAAATTCTCCATGAGATTGGTTTCATAGGAAGACTGTTACTCTTTACCTTTCAGGCCTACCCTGTATCTTACAACTAAGCCTCTCATTTTAACCTTGTCAGTTTTTAAATATTAGACTAGCAGATAATAATAATAGCCAGTGTTTAAATTGTACTTACTATTTGCTAGATATATTGTTCTAAGCTGTTTATATGTATGTTATGGTAGTTACTTCAATAACCCTATGAGATGGATGCTAGTATTGCTATCACACCTTATACGTGAAGAAACTAAGAATTACCTTGTCCCAAGTCACAAAAAGAGTTGCATTTAGAACCTAGACAATCAAGCCTACAGTTTGTAACCTATAGTGAATAATTATACAAAAGTTGAGCATTTAGAAAGTAACAAAGAATAAAAGTAAATTGCAATCCTATTATTCTGAGATTACCAATTTTAAGATTTTTATATACTTACTTGAGTTTTTTGAGGCATCGTTTTCAGGTTGGCCTTGAACTCAACAAGTAGCTCAGGCTAGCCTTGAACTCATAGTGATCCTCCTGCCTCAGCCTCCTGAGTGCTGGGATTATAGGTGTGAGCCACACACTTGGCTGTGCTCTCTAAAAACATAACATTGTATTTATTGCTTTGTCAACTTATTTTTGTTGAGGTTGAACTATAACGTATCATATTTAAAGAAGAAAACTACCCTTACTTTTGTGATGATATTTAAGCCATTGCACTTATTCACTCATCTAGCTTCTTATTTTAGGACAGTGATAAAGAAAAGGAAGTTCTGGAGCAGTATATTGAAGAACCTCTAAGTCAGAAACCGCCTGCAGATGCCAGTGTGGATTGTTCTTCGAGTGGTGGGGCTCCATTTTTCCAGGTACTGGAGATACTGTTCAGATAGCTCTTCCCTCTGCTCAAGTCAGTTATTCACTGTTCCGTAGAAAAGCATTACTTTTATTATAGAAAAACAAAAAGTCATCAGTCATTCTTGTAGAATGACTTGTGAACTTATGATTTAAGCTGTTTACATAGTCTGATATCAATAAGGGATTTTCTATAGGATGAATAAAGCAAAGTTTTACTTTCCATCCTTGGCTGGTAATATTGACTATTACATTTACTCCTTCTCTGCTTCTTTTTATTCAGAATAGATACTGAGGTCAGTCCTTTCTGTCTTCTACCATTGACTTGGAAGGCCAAGAGCTTGTCTCTCCCCATCAGGTTTTGAAGGCTCAGAGGCTTATAATAGAGACCTTGGAGGTCTCTTCAGTTCTCTGAGTGACTTTTCATGCCTGAGGCTCTTCGCTTATTAATTGTCCCCCTGTGCTTCCAGAGTGCCTTGCTCTGAGCCTGTGTGATTAAATCCTGTAACCTCTGCTCCCACCTTTTGAACACGCTAGAAACATGGCACTGTAAACTGCCTGGCATCTTTTCCACTATTTTGAAGGCATCAATCTAGAAAAGTAGGAATTTCTTTATGACACTGGTATCTACATTTTATAGTTGAAGTGCTGCTTCTGATGTATGTTGGCTTGTATCTGTTTCTTTTTGAGATATTTAGGCTGACCTTGAGCTTGCTGTTTAGCCTGGGCTTGGCTGATCCTCCTGCCTCAGCCTTCAGAGTGCTGGGATTACAGGCATGCAATACATTGCTTGGCACTACTGACATTTTGAATTGAATAGTTCTTTGTTTTGGGCTTTTCTGTTGATTGTATAATGTTTAGCAGCATCTATAGCTTCTACTCACTAAAAGTCAGTGGTACTCTGAGTTGATGACAATAAAAAAAAGTCACCTTCATTTCCACAGGGGGACAAAATCATTCCCTGTTGATAATTCTCCCCTATAGTAAAGTTTATAATTATGTCCTTTTTTTTTTTTTTTGTACTGGGGATCGAACTTACGACTTCACACTTGCTGGCAGGCGCTTATGCTGCTGAGCTAAAACCCTGGCCCTATAATTATGTCTTTTTTTTTTAATTTTATTTAAAGAGAAAAAAACAAAACAGAATAAAGAGTAACAACAATACAGAATTCCAAGGAAAAAAGGAAAAGACCAACAACAAAAAAATCCTAAGAAATTATTACTTGACAAGTTACATACTGACTTCTTGGAAATAATTGTTCAAATTACAAAGTTAAAACATGTAAAGTAGACATTCAAACAGTGACACTGTTAACAGTTCTGCTCCATGATCTGACAAAAACAGCAATATGGTCATCCATCTTACCCACTCAAATATACATGTAATTATATCAAAAGGGTAAAATTAAACACAACAAAACAGAACAAAGCGGATCACAAGAAAGCAAAGTAAGAGACATAAATTTCAAAACTAGACAATCGGAGATATTCACTCTCTATCATATTGACTCTTGTTTTCTTCCAAATAGTTGTCCATATTGTCACATACAGGGAATTCACATGAAACAACCTAGTATGGAATTGATCTGAGCAGGACGAGGAGGGCATTACAGGTCTTCAAGACCAGACATTAGGGAAGCCAAGAATGGCTGTCATAGT
>PVJX010037883.1:0-16667 GCA_004027295.1 Dolichotis patagonum
CAATATCCTCTGACACAGACATATCGTGTGGACTCATCAAAGTAACAATCATCTTAAGTCTATGGTCTCCTCAGAATGGTTCTCACATAATGAAAACTTTGGTTATTTGTAGATGGACCAGCCTTCTCTGCCAAAAAAGTCTCTCCAATTTGGAGTGAACATCACCCTTAGTTGTGTTAATGAATTATTGCCTTTATAAAATTCTACATGAGTGCTCCCACTGCCCTGCATAGTTACAGAGAATCATGCTATTTGCCTCCTATGGTTTGGTCTGCATCACTGAGGAAGAGGCAACTGGATTTCCCTTGCAGAAAGGGCCTTAGGTATGGTCTTGGGTGCCTCATCTAAGTCTTTCATCCCTGGAGGTCAGATTTCAAAAATATTTCTCATGGGCCGCTAGGGGGTGCTCTGGCAATATCACAAACCCCTCCATCCAACCTTTCTTTGTGGGCATGGCTCCAACATAGTCAGCAGCCAGCACCTCTGTCCCCTCCTTCCATAGAGAGGCACTGGGTCCAGGCATAGTGTCCCAGCCTGGGAAGAAGCACGTGCCCATGCAGGCTTGGGACCTGAGCTGGCCTCATCCTTCAAGGGAGCCAGGAACTGGGTTCATACTCATGTACAACAAAGCAGGTCTCTGAGTTGAGCCAGTCCCTCACCAGTGGCCCATCTGGACCGGGTCCCCAGAACTTTCAGGGTGCTCAGATGGGTTCGGGGTATGGTTGGGTTGGGTAGGTAGGGGAACCAAGGTCACTTACAGAATGTGGTGCTGGTGCTGTGGTCTGGCATGGTGGTAGCTACAGGGGAGGTGGAGGCCTCTGCATTCTTGAAGGAGGACCGGTTCCAGGCCTGGGTCGAGTGCTGGAGGTAGGAGGAGATAGCAAGTGCCTCAGAGGCCCAGCGGGGACCACCTTGGCTCAGAGGCTGCCAGGCCTCCCTTTCCCCTCCCTCTAGCCTTCCTAGTCCTCCTCCCCGCCTTGCCCGCCTCCTACTCATGTCCATCTCCATCTTAATTTTCATCCTCCCCCTCCTCCTCTCCCTTCTCCCCTTCCTCCTCCTCATTGTCCCCCACACTTCGCCCTAGCCCTGCTCTTCCTGGTTTTCCTGCTTCACACACTCACTCTCCACCTCCTTCCCTCTGCTTCCTCATCCACCTGCCTGCCAGTGAAAAGAACCTACTCTGCATATCTGCTGACACCTCCCTGGGTCAGGCTCTGCAGGAGTTTCATGCAGCCACTATAGCCCCACGGAAACTTGGCACATGTGGTGCAGACCAGTCACTGGTGGGTGGGCTGCACTTTCAAGGGGTCTCCTGGCACACCCAAGGAACTCCTCCCAGGGCCTCCCTAGCTGGCTCTGTCCTGGAGCCCCAAGGCTCCTGACCCACCTGCTACTGGGGAAGGCACAAGAACAGCAGATGCTCCCACACACAGCAGCCCTAGACTGCCTCAGGCCCAGTCCCTGGGCCTGACCTGCAAATGACCTCAGAAACACACCAAGATCACTGGCTGGAACCCAGCTGTATACAGTACAGGAACCCAGCTGTATACAGTACACACACAGCAGCCCTAGACTGCCTCAGGCCCAGTCCCAGTTGCCTGACCTGCAAATGACCTCAGAAACACACCAAGATCACTGGCTGGAACCCAGCTGTATACAGTACCAACTACTTTTCATGGTCCTTTACCTCCTTGAACAACTGGACTGGTTCTTCCTTGCTCACCTACATCCAAAAGGGGCATGTTTGTGATTCTTCATGTCATTCATGCTGATTATACTGGAATATTGTTGCTTTAATTTTGGTCTATTTGGCCCATTCAATTACATGTTTCTGAATATTGAGCTCAACTAATTGTTTTGCCTTATGTCTCCTCTACACTTGGAGATGTTACTCATCGAAATGAAGAAATTGGCTGTTCTGTTGTGCCTGCTGATATTCCCCTGGGAGATGAACATCCAAACCCCTCTTTAAATATTGACAACATTTGCTTTTCAGGTTTTCAAGATACTGGAGCTGATGTCTCTGTCTTTTCTCACTCACACTGGCCTTCTCATTTATCTTTTTCACATGTTCATCCCTTGTGGGCCACCTGGGGCCTTCCCACAATTGTTCCACAGGGATGCCCGTTACTACTACTTACAATGGAGAACAGAAAGCATTCATTCACCCATATGTTATGGGAATTTTTTTGTCATAAGGGGACATGATGTGCTTTCTCAACTTGATGCTTATGAGGAAACAAACATCTCCTAAGGCCCTCAACTGCCCATCTAGCCCTACCTCTCAAATGGAAAACTGACAGGCAGTTCTGGGTGCAATAGCTTACTGTAAAATAAGTTGTCATAAGTGGAGGCCTTAATTCTTGAACAATTGGCTGCTGGTCATATTGAGCCCACTACTACCCCTGGAACATACCTATCTTCACTATAAAAAAGAAATCTTGTAAGTGGAGGTTATTATGTGACCTGCAGGCGATTAATAAATCTATACTCCTTATGGCTCACTTACCATGTGGCCTTCCTAATCCTAACCTTATTCATTGAGAATTTCAACTCTTAATTGTTGATTTAAAAGACTGTTTCTTCACTATTTCTTTTCATCCACAGGTTCTCCATCTTTTTGTGTTCACTCTTCCTGTCTATAACAATCAGAAGCCTACAGGCAGGAACCATTGTTGTACATGACCTCATGGCATGAAAAATAGTCCAATCCTCTGTTAATATTTTGTTGATAATACCCTGCTTACTTTTAAAAAATGCTTTCCTGATTTACAGATCTATCATTACATGGTTAAAACCCTTGTGGCTGGTGTCTCTCTAAATTGCTCTGTTCTCCATGATCTCTTCTCCTCTTTAGCAGTGTTGGGGCTGTACATTGACCCAGAAAATTTCTAGCGCTCAGAACCATTTTCCTTTTCAGCACCTCGAATTCTTCATGCCTTTCCAATGCCTGCATTACTTAGATTGCATTTCAGCTTTCCAGCTACACTTTCAAAACTACAATTTCTAGGACACCTTAACTGGATGAGGCCCTATTTTCCCTTGACCACTCAACAGATATCTCCTCTGTTGAGTCCTTTATGATGTCACACAGATCCTGCTGATGTGATCTCTTGGCCTGCACACCACTGTGTGGCCCAGCACAGTGGCCTGGAGTGCAGCCACCAATTCTTACATCCCCCTAGGGCAAGGACCATGGCCTATGGGCACAGCCACCTCTATTCACACCTACATTAGGCCCAGGACAACAGACTGTGGGCACAACCACCTCTGCTCACACACACCTTGTTCACAGGACAGCAGCCACCTTCACTCACGCCCCCTTCAGGCCCAAGACAATGGCCTCTTAGCTCAGCCACCTCTGCTCATATTCCCCTAGAGCCCTAGACAGTGTCCTCCTAGTGCTTGCTAATATAGTGCCAGCAGCTGTTGCCAAGATGGAGGCTGGGTGCATAACACTACCCTGCATAGGGACCTGAGCTGAGATGTCTGCACTCAGCATGCTTCTGCCTCTCACTGTTGCTGAACAATTGAGCTGATTCACAGGGAAATTTGCCTGGCGTTGTGACCTTCAGCACTCACACAGAGATGACAGCAGTCTGTAGGGTGTGTCCCAGCTTGGGCGTTGCTGCCTATGCACACACTGCCTGTCCACAGCTTTGGCTGCCCCCATGGCCTTGCACCCAGGTATGTGCCTGCTGTCTCTCTGGCCATATCTCAGGGACTGCATCATTCCAGGCACCACTCTCTATGTGCTCTTTCCGTCTGCTGAGCTAGACAGTGTGGGCATCGGGCATGGATGGATCCATGGGTGCTGGGGCAGAGCCTCCCACAGCCCGTTCTCTGTACAATATTGAGAGTGAGACAGTTCAGTGCCCAAAACACAGACACCTCTCATTACTTTTCATAGGCCCCCAGTCAGGGGAGGGAATCAAAAATCTCCACTGAGCCTGGAGCAAGGCTCAGAGAAGGGACATGATAAAACAATATTACTTGATTCAATTGAAAGGAGAAATCAAAGTTATGGTTTAATATAATCAAAACATGGTTCGAATCTCTCCAGCTTCTTGTATTGCTCAAATGGTTATTCTTCCTTGAAAAAAATTTAATTAAATTATACATAAAGAAAGGTTACCTAAGGATTTTGGATCTTCTCATAGTTATTGTGATCAACACATTAAGCAGGACCACCCTGAGATAAAATTGAGAAGTAAAGGAAAAGCATCATTTAAAAAGCTTTCAGACCCAAGAACACATGCTTCAGATATTGCCCAACACAATTGACCTATGGCATGGCCTCTCCATAGGACAACTACAGCTCTACAGGTGTGAGTAATATTTCTTACCCTAGTAAAACTGCTAAACTGATATAACCTAGAGGGATGCAAGATTGCCTTTCCTGGTACATGCCACTGACTTGCTTTTTCAGGCACACATTTATGATCCATTTAGAATTAGAGCCCCAGGGCATGGAGAAAACTTCCTTCAGCAGGTAAAATCTTCATTGATTGATTTCTAGCCACCAGGGTCTAAAATCATTTCAGAGTTTTGCCTTTCAAAGTACATATAAATGGTGTAATGTACAGAAAACATTCCCTGGGGTGGCCAGGGAATGTTGCATGTTGGGACCTGTGTTGCAGAGCTCAGGTTTGCAGCCCTGCCTCCCATGTGCTGAGGAGCAAACTCTACTGGGGCCTGCCGAGTCTTTCCAGGGCTGGCCTGCCAGCAGCACTGCAGCACTCAGCCTGGGGCCAGGAAGGACAGATACTGTTCCAGAGTGAAGGGACAGGGCTCTGGCATGCCCAAGCCACCCTGATTTTTGACCATGGGCTCTGCAAAAGCTTTCAGTATCAAAATTTTACACTGTTGCAGCACTCAGATACCCAGCCACAGTAAGCACTCCAGGCCAGAGCAGGAGCACAAACTGTGTGTTGTTAGGGCACAAGTTGACTACATAAAAACATGAAGTTTTCTTTTTTCTCTAAACCTTCCCCCAAAACACTTTTTAATCTTCAGGTCTAAAAATTGTTAAATGTTCTAAAAATTCAAATTTCAAAAATCAAAAAGAACTGTTCACTTCATAATAGGTACCATTTGGCAATACATACCATTTGAAATATTTAATTCTAATACAGATATAACTACCAAAGCACAAATGAGTGCAACTGACAAACACAGACATATATGGGTCAGAGCTAGATCTCATGATCCAAAACACTTCAAAAGACTTACTTCACTATGCTACAATTGTGTACTCACATGACATAATATTAGATGTAAATAATAGTTTTTCAAAAGGATTTTAGGCAGAAGTGGCTGGAAATTACAAGCATATTATACATATAGAATTGGAGAACTCAGAATACACTTAAAATGAGTCAGTAAATGCTGTATGCTGTGCCAATGGAGCTCCTGCTTGGTGTTTAAAGATCTGGTAATCAAAATTAAAATTCTGCATCTAAATGTACCACATAAAATTAGATAGATAAAGGGGAATTTGACAGACAAAAATATGGAAGAAAACATTGAGATATATTAAGTGCATGTACGAGCACACTACAAAAGATAGAAACATTATGTGCCACAAACATGCATTAAGAACATGACCTAAAAATTACACCTATTCAGTTTTTACCTGGTCATATCATATGATCATCAATGGTCTAAAATCTCACACAAGTTTGAGCACTCCTTTTTTATTGTGAAGACTTTATAGAGATAAGACATATACAAATTTTCAAAGTTGAAAATACTTGTAGAATTCTATTGCAAATACCACTTATTTTATAATTTTGTGATGTTTAATGTCTTATATGTATGTCATTTATATTATATGAAACACACCATTATTTTCAATTATATGTAAATTTATTGCTGTTTTAATTTACCATAACTATGTGTTAAAAAATTCACTTACTATACAAAGTTTTTCTGTTTTCTATTGTCTTTTGAATTAGTTTGCCTCCCTACTGGCATTCAATTTGTATGTTATGTCCACCATGTTCTCGCTATACTTTAAATAACATTCATGTTTCTCAATATAATTTTACTATGAAGATATATATGGATACTATAAATTTCTTTAAACTTTTCCTTACACTTCTCTAATTTCCCCATTTAGCTTGTTACATAATGTAAAAAAAGCAAACACTTAATTGAAAAATATTACAATGTAGTTTGTTTCCTATTGTCTTCTTCATGCAAGATCTTAAATAATGTACAAAAAGAGAGATGACAGAAGAGTGCACTGTTTTGCAATACAAAGTGATTTCTTCTCTTTTCCATCAGTATCAAAATGATTTACAATAAAGAACTAAATTTTGGAAATATGAAATGTGTCTGTATTGACAATTGCTTTTAGGAATGTGATAAAGAAGGCGAGTCAGTGTAGTGAGTGATGTTCATTACACTATTTTCTCATACTATGAAAGAAAGAATAGCAAATATTGGCTAAAGTTCAATAACTGACACAGCCAAGATACCTACTATAATTTGGACATTGATTCTCTTGGTGAATTTTTGTCCCCAGGCACTTTCCAACCAGATATCAATCACTGCTAGTTCAATTTCCAGGTTGGACTGGAACATGTGATTCCTAGTTCAGCTTTCCACAGCACAGGATTTACAGGTTTTCAACATGATGCCTCATGAATATTTATATTTCATAACAAATATTTAATACAATATTAAATAATCATTTCAGTATGGAATAAATGAGAAAGTACTTGTTGGGTTTTAATCCTTCAAAACATGTTATGAATTACACTCACTGCCCATTTCAATTTCCACTAGACACATTTCAAGAATTCACTAGCAAATGTGGATAGGACCCACTGAGTCAGATATTGTAATTTTCCACAATCTAATCATAGGCAAATTTGGAAAAGTCCTGTGATTTGAAGAGACAGCTTGCTCTACCTTTTGAAAATGTATTTCTAGCACTAACTAAGCCAGAATTAATTCAGTGGTCCTGAGTTCCTCTGATGATAAGAACATCCATGTTCATAGCAGGAAGCAAGCATGACAAGCTCCTCCAGGAAAAGCCACAAAACCAATTCTTCCTCTTCCATTCTTCTTTGTATGTGGCAGGGCACACTGCTCAGTTGGGTCCAAGACACACAGCACCACACTGATTCATTTCTTCTGTGTGTCACAACTTCTCCACCATTAGTCACTCCACCACACTTGCTTATGTGGCATATGCTGACAAGAATGCAGTTAAGCCACTGAGAAGCCAGTAGCTATTTGTGCCTGTGTCCCATGCAAGTAGTGCCAGAAAACCGTGTTTGATATTAAGCCACAGAAAGCTGTATTAAGTGCACTACATGGTGGTCCATGTTTAAGCAGACACTTGTCTGTCTCCAGACATTGCTTCCTTTCTCTAGTTATGATATCAGGTGAGGTTTCCTACATAGCATCACCTGCTTCATGATTTTTCCTTTCAGGCCTAAGCTCAACTCCCACATTCCTCCATCAGTCTGGGGAGCACAGTGAGCTTTTCTACACTTTCCAGGGCACAGCTGTCTCAGGGTTGATGGATGACTATGCCCTGGAGATACTACTGCCAAGATTCACTATAGGTTATAAGCAGAATTTAGTCTGTCATGTGGGCCTCAGTTCTTCACTTTGCCTAGGAGCCCACACTTCCTCCATGGCAAAGTTGGATGTTATTTTTAAAGTATGTAATTAAATGAAAGCCAGTCAGGAAGTTTCCTATAGCTTAGAAAGCAGGCAATTTACAAGACAGCATGTGCATTCCAGTTGTATTTTCAAACTTATTGCATGAAACTGTTTTATTAATTTTCATTGAAAAAATTGGAGGTCTTAGAGAGGACAGTTTGGAGGCACTGAACAGTGAGGTCTGAAAATCTTTTTGTGTTCTAGTGGCTGGCAGTCAGCAGTATTACTTGTCTTACATGTGCCATGCAGATCACAAGCATGTTCCACCCCATGACCTCAGTGTAGCACTCAGAGACCACAAAAGTCCCCTTCAAAAACTCTGGGTGGATCTGGCCATGGCTCAGAGATTGCTAAGGAATAACTGCCCAGAGGAAAGTTCTCCTGCCTGGGTTACAAAACTTAGAAGGTGCTTTGTGTTGGTTTCTCCAGACTTTCTTCATGAACACCATTAAGATGCTGTCCTTGCTTATAATATTTTGAATGTGTTATTGTTTATTCCCCCAAGTCATATTTTAGGTAGAGCTATTTTACAAAAGCATCTGCCACTGAGAGAATTACCTGCTAGAAATCATATGATGCTGTGATGTTTTTAGACGTTTAGGATTGCTTTTGGGAAGCAGTTGCATCACAGATTCAGAGATGAACCAAGACAAAAACAATGTGAAAAAAAACGAACACAAGGACTTTTTCACCAGTGGATCAGGCCACTGTAGTGCAGTTAGAAATGGAGCTGAATGCGTTATCCCCTCTCCCCATGGTAGTCTCTACTGTCCCCTGAAGATATTACTGCTTCCATAATCCTAAGAGAGATGAAAAGTAGCATAACAAAGCTTAGGAGATGCAGATGCCTGAGGTGAGAGCACATTCAGTGTTAGATCTCCAAGCCTGAACTTCGGGTCAGCATTATCCTACTCCCACTTCATTAGAGGCCTGAAATACACACTGGCAAGCACAGCTCAAGATTCATTTGAAGGCCCTTAAAGCCGGGGACCAACCTTTAAATACTAAAACCCTAAATTATCAGCCCACTTTAAATCTGTCACTGTTGCTGTTCTGTCACATAAAATGTTTGACACATTCATTTGTATAGATGAGGCCTGAGCACAAATTCATACAATCTTAAAGAAATGGAGCTGCTTTATTAGTTGCTACTAAGCATACAGTTGGAAACCCTTTCTCATTGTACACAAAAAGTGGAAGGAGAATTAGCCCGCTGCCCTGGAGCAGAGGTAGCCAGAGACAAAGAAGAGCCTTAGGCAAAAGGAAGCAAACTCAGAAAAGAAAACTCATTGGATAAAAATCAATTCAGGTTGACACAGACATATATAATTAAATACAATTAAGAGAAGAAACAGCACAGATGATCAAGGGTGCTAAACCAAAGAGTTGATAAAATCAAGTGATTCTAACCAAACATCACTTCTCCCAAAATACCACGGCTCATAGATTCAGCCTAATGGGCAACTTGACTCAGTTCTGCCACCTACCCCACTTAGGTTTCCCTTCTCTAGAAATTTCACTATGGGATTTAAATGTAAATCTCCTGTCAGGAGCAGCCTGCTTATTCAGTGAAGTAGCCATTTAATGCAAGAGACTTCTAGTGTCTTGGGTTTGATTATCCTTAGAAATGAGTCATGGGCTCTTCAAATATTTTGCTTCCTCAATTTATTATTGACATTAAGTTAGAGTCACTGATTAATCATCTTTTTGTCTTCATCTGCATTTCTTTCTTTCTTTCTTTCTATCTTTCTTTAATTCCTTCTTTCTCTATTGGAGTCACATATAAACACTTTAATTGTTTGTAAAGACCCTTAAAGCCATGAAAAATACATTTCATATATAACCTTAAAAGATACCAGAATATTAGTATGTTAATACACAACGGTGTTTTCTTTTATCTCCCTAAGTCTATACAAGTAGTTACTCTCTCAAGAATTTTTATAAATTACATATTACTTGTTATATATTAACTTTGTGCTGTGATATATGAGTAACAGTATCACAATCATTTCTTTTTAGCTGCATTGTAATTTCTTAAGTCAAAATTTATTGCTGCTTACCAAGAACTATCTATAAATTTATAAACCACCTACAATGAAATATTAAAGGTGATAATTCATTTAATAAACACGGGAAATCTGGTTCAATTTTATATCCTGTCTATTGTTAATAACAAAGCCCTTGAAATTTGGAGAAGAGTAATGAGTTCAATCCTTACTTTGTTATTTGTCAAAAATCTTAAATGGCTTACAGTCAGAAATGTTTTTAGAGAAGTTACTTAATAAGTTAGTTGAACTTAAAGTGTGGTTTAGGTGTGTAGCCCTGTGGAATGTTCTCTAATGCTACATAAGAGAAAAATAAACATAATCATCTTATCTTGCATCTCTCTGGAAGTGAGAGATAGACTTTGCCTGATCTAGTGAATTACACAGAACAGTGGGAACTACATGGGGGAAAATATGTGTCCAAACAGAGATTCAGCCGAAATTGATATTATTGTGTAGCATATTTTTTATACATACCTTATGTCAAACTATATGATATGCACATACGTACTTTGAAACTCAATGTAAAAATGTAATTATACATTTAGTGCTAAGATATTTTTTATGTACTCCCAATATATAGTAATAAAAATATTAAAGGCATATTTCTAACTGCACACATATATACACAAACACACACACACAACCCAAGATTTTGCAGAAACAGCCATGTAAATTATAGATGGGAGCAAAAGTTACCTCCAAGCTTGTCCTTAAATTATAATACAACAATGACAACCAAGAATTGGGGAGTTCTGGAGTAATTGGGATTAAAATTACTTCATGCATGATGTGGAACTAGAGACAAGTTCAGACTTCAAACCCAGAGACTTTGGATTTCTTCGTGGCTCCTTTATTCATGTAAATAAACCTTGGGAAAAAGTGCTTCTTTAGATTACAGCTGCAGACTATAATATACACCAAACTATGTGCCTAGGGAAGCCTAAGAATAATGACCCAGCCTTGCAATTAGTGACTTGCTAAGCTCATTCACTTACTTCATTAACAGATTTGAATTATCCCCTAAAACACTGCAGTGCAGGAAATTGAAGTCTTAAAATGTTTGATGGGGTCAATGTAGATGTTACAGCAGAATACATGAAGATTAGACTCAAACTTTACTATAGACTTTCAATTAAAAATGACAATTGAAAATATTGATTTATCACCTCTGTATCCCAGAAAGACTCTCTCTGGGTTTTCAGTAATAGCCAAGCTGATATTACATTGTGCTTTTGACTTGCTTGTCCATGAGTTTAATGAATGTGAACATTCTTGCAAAAACTTGTTGATGACTTATACATAATTTTTTTGAGAAAATATTACTGACCTTTTCAGATTTTGACTTCCTAAGTTCTTTTCCCATTTTACTGGCTTCGTTTCCAAATGTAAAATTGGCACAGTTATGAAAAGTGGATATGACATGTCCCCTTATAAGCAATATTCCTATGGCATTGCTCACAGAATTAAGAAAATAATCTTAAACTTCATATGGAACCAGAAGAGACCTACAGTACCAAAAGCAATCATGGGCAATAAGAGGAAAGCAAGAGACATCACAGTATCTTACTTCAAATCATACCAAAAGACTATGGTGATAAAAACAGACTTGTGGATCAATGACTCAGCACAGAAGCTGTAGAAAATAGCCTACACACAGTTAGCTAATTGATCTTTGACAAATAAAACAAACCCATGTCTTGCAAGAGAGAGAGACTTTTGAAAATGGTGCTGGAAATACTGGCAGTCCTTATGCAGAAGACTGAAGCTGGATCAGTATCTCTAAAACGTACTAATCATGGCACTTCAAGGTTGTTTAAATTAGGTACACACATGCACAAACACATACAATGACATTTTACAGATAGGAGAATAAGCCATGCTAGAAAAACTAAATCAGTGTTCCTGTTTAAGATTTTATTGCCCTGCTTTTTTAGTTTAAATTTAATTTTTGAACTAAGAATAAAATCCACCGGGAAAGAAGAAAATGCTATGTTCTATGGTCTTATTTCATTTTCTTTTTTCCTTGTTTAAAAATTTTATTTAAGAAGGAAAAAAGAAACAACCAAAGAAAACAGAAAAAAGGGTAGCAACAATACAAAATTACCCAGGAAAAAAAGTAAAGAACAAAAAAAAAAACCACTAAGAAATCACTACTTGATAAGTTATATATCATCAACTTGGAAATAGTTGTTCCAGTTACAAAATTAAAGCATACATAGTAGACATTCAAACAGTGAGACTGTTAACAATTCTGCTCAGTGATTTCACAAAAAAGAGTAATATTTCCATCTATCTCACACACCTACACATACATGCAGTTATATACTTTAGAGCACCTTCTTTTCCTTGCTTTTTTACATTAGGGATTACACATTTTGGGTTTTATTACTCCTACAGTTCTTATTATTTTTACACTAGAGACACAATATGATATTTATCAATACGATTCTTATTTCATTTTCAAATCCTAACCTATATTATGAAAGTATACATGTACAAATAACTATATATTTTATTTCCATATTATATATATATGTAGTTACCTATATGTATTGCTTATATGCATATATATATAATATATATATATATTATATATTAGCCCTGATGTACTTTGCATCACCTTCAAACATTATCCAGTCATCTATGAATATTTTGCAAAAGTTGCATCTTCTTCCCCTATTAATCATTTTTCTGAACAAAAACATCTTTGTGAGCCAGGAATTTAGCTCAGGGGCATAAGTGCCTGCCTGTAAAGTGTGAGGTTATGAGTTCAATCACCAACACCAAAGAAAAATTACATTCTTGACATTTGTGAAAGATAATTCTGTAAGTAATATTAACTCAACTGAAAACACCTGAGCACATATTTGAAGTTTCCATTTATAAATTATTGTAGTAATACTAAATGTAAAAATAATTAATGATTTCAGTTAGTAAACATTGGAGTAGATGTGGTGGTGTATTCTCCAAAAGTGAAAAACCTTATTGTCAATTCTCTTATGAGGATATCTTGTGAAGCCAATTAAATCCTCAGGTATGTCCAGGCATACTTTGTCCAGTTTTCTTTACTAACCATTCATAATCTGTTTAATTCAACATAATTTCTTCTTTTGGAATTCAATACAAGGATTACTTATACCTGTTCTGTCCTGGATTATGCAAATTTCATTCCCTCTATAAATTACTTGTTGATTTTATCCATGCATGCTTTTCTGTGTCCAATTTAAGAACAAAATATTGATAAATAAATACTTCCCAAAGTATCTAAACCACAGTTCCAAATTATGTGACATTGTTTAACATGTTAGTTTACTTGTATGTTGCTTGTTAGTACGTTTGAATATTGCTATATTAGACAGCAGTGTCTTGATGTGTTTTTCCTGTTAGCATATAAATTTTCCCTATTATTCTTCATAATATAATATTACCTGGTATATGTAGAATTTTTATTATACACACACACACACACACACACACACACATATAGAATACAGCATGGGCAAGTGGGAATTCATAATTTAGAAACAGAATGTCGACTACAAGGTGAAAAGTATGTATTAGGAATCATCAAGAATGAGATGAGATTCTACCAAACAAAAAGTATCCTCACCTAGTACTATTGAATGATAGTGAACAAAATGAGGTTGATCTGATACAAACAGTGAGGTATCATAGCTAAGTTGATTTATCAGGGTTCTTTGCTACCTCAATTTTTGTACAAATACCTTAGCCTGTGGAGAAGTTTTAGAAACCTGATTAAAGTTTGCACAAGCAGAAAAACTTCACCATCATTATTATTGTGATTATCATGTTTATTATGATTAGAGGAGCAGTTTTATCCATCATTTACTAGAACTTTCTCCATTAAACTTGTATCTTATAAAGCCTGCAACATATATGTTACTGTTATCTATTGTTCTTCCCAACTATAATTACATGTAGTACAGTACTGTAGATTTCATGTTTAAATTGATTCTTATCTAAATTTGTTAGGATAAATTTTGGGAAAGATGTGTTCAAATGAAGATAGTGAATGAGTAGAATGCTAGCGGTGTTTGCTTCATCTAAAATAGTTACATTTTCAAAATAAACGTCATTCATATTACCTTACTTATTAATGAGATTTGTAACTAGTATTCTGATAGCTATTCCCCAAGAGCAGATGCCACTCTATAAGTCACACTTAAAAAACATTATTTGGCCAATACAGAACACACGCAGCTCTATCAGTGCCATAGTTTTGGATAGTCAGACAATCAAACTGCTAATTAACATCAGCCATAACCCAGTGGCAAATTTTCTTAGCATTAATATACATAACAAACAATAACACAGCCTGCAATTTGTGGTAAAGCACAGATTTTGATACTAACATATGATTTCTGATATCTGTGTTACCCTGCATGTGAGTCATGCATGGTCCCAAAGGGCAAAACTGCATGGTGCCCTAAGTATATTCAATTCAGATCCACCCTGAGTTGTAACATCCATTCAGTTTTTCCATTTGGCTAGTACAGAATGTCCTCAGAACTATTTCACTAGTTGCTATTGTATCAGGGCAGCTACATCTCAAGACTGATGCCTCTGTATGCTCAATAATAATCCAAGCAAGGAAGTACAGTTACTTGGACCAATATAGAGTTTCCTTAGTCATAGTCTCAGTTATCATGGATCCATTATCATGGATCCACAAAATCATTGATTTTTGTATTGCAGAGAGGAATACACATAAACTCTTTCCCCTCCACCAGAAATAGCTTTTTGTGGACTCACTGAGAGAAGCCTAATCCTCTAACTTCTAATATCATATCTCATTAAAATGTGTCTCTTCATTAAAATGATGAAGTATATGCTCACTGGTAACTATCAGTGTTGGTGGAAGATATTTCAAAGATAGGATAACAAGATCCCCAGACACAGACCACCCTTCTCTGCCAAGTGAACTCTCCAATTTTCAGTGAATCTCACATTAGTTGTGTTAATGAATTATTGCATTTTATAAAATTTACATGAGTGCTCTCACTGCTTTGCATATTTAGAGAGAGTCATGCTATTTGCCTCCTGTGGTTTGGTCTGCATCACTGAGGAAAAGGCAACTGCTTGCATAAAGGGCCTTGTGTTTGCTCTTGGGTGCCTCATGTAAGTCTTTTATCTCTGGGTTTCAGATTTCAACAATATTCCTCCTAGCCTGTAGTGGGTGCTCTGGCCACTATCACGAACCTCTCCATCCAACCTTCCTTTGTGGGCATGGCTCCAACCTAGTCAGCAGCCAGCACCTCTGTCCCCTCCTTCCATAGAGAGGCACTGGTTTCAGACTCTGTGTTCCAGCCTGGGCAGGAGCATGTGCCCATGGAGGCTTGGGACATGAGCTGGTCTCATCCACCATGTAGCTTGTGACTGGTATCACACTCATGTCCCGCAAAGCAAGTCTCTGAGTTGTGCCAGTTGCATAGCAGCACCCGCCTGAACCGGTTCCCTGGAGCCTTGCATGGTTCTCGGGGGGTCAGGGTATGTTCAGGATGAGTAGGTATGGGCAATGAGGTCAATTACAGAATGTGGCACTGGTGCTGTGGTCTGGCACGGTGGTGGTGGCAGTTGAGGTGGAGGCCACTGCCTTCTTTTTTTTTTTACTGACAAAGATTTTTAAAGATGTATTTATTTATTTGGCATTGGGAATTCAACTTAGGGCCTTTATAGTGAGCTGCATACCTAACCTTACTGCTACTACCATTTTTTTTTTAATTTGAAAGAGAATAAAACAAAAGGGGGCAGTACAGAGCAGATCAGAACAGGACAACATAGGCAACACAGTACTTTACATTAAGTCAACTGGACATCAACAGTAGCTAACAGCATATCTCTTACTCTGCTATAGTTGACCATAGTCTCAAATACAATAATATCAAACATAACACAATACTATAAAGCCATGCATAGAGTGAAAGAGTTACAGGGCTTTCTGAACGGAATAACAGAAAATGATCAATGGGTACTATAATATCTCATTTTCGATAAAAAAATTTTGTTTAAACTATCACACATATTCAAATTCCAATAAGACACAATGTGAAAGATAGAACCAATGGTAGTAGAACAAAAGAAGCATGGTAGGACTTCTAAGAAAGATGATATTAAATCAGCAATATCTGTCATAATGTTTTGTTTTCTTCAAAACTGCTATTCATATCATCAAGTATGATATAGTCAAACAAAACAGGATAAAACCATTCCAACTGATGATTGAAAACTTTGAAAGACTTTGAAGCTATGAGATGGGGACTCATGCTTACCATATAGTCTTATATACTGTTATCAAATCTCATATTAGGGAGACGATATGTGTTTACCCTTGTGAGTTTGGTTTATTTCACTTAAGAGAATGGTCTCAAGTCATGTCTATTTATTTATAAATATCTCGATGTGATCATTCTTTATAGCTGAGTAGTACTCCATTGTATAAAAATGCCACCACTTTTTTATCCATTCCTCAGTTGATGGGCACTTAGGTTGTTTCCAAGATCTGGCTATTACAAATTGTGCTGCTATAAACTTGGGTGCACATATATCACCGTGGTATGATGTTTTCAGTTCTTCTGGGAATATGCCTAGAAGTGAAATAGCTGGGTCAAATGGGACTTCCAAACCCAGCTTTTTGAGGAATCTCCAGACTGACCTCCACAGTCGTTGCACCAGTCTACACTCCCACCAACAGTGTAGAAGAGTTCCTTTTTCCCCACAGTCTCTCCAACACTTGTTGTTGGTAGTGTTTTCTATCTTGGCCATTCTTTCTGGAGTGAGATGGAATCTCAGTGTGGTTTTAATTTGCATTTCTCTCATGACTCATGATGATGAACATTTTTTCATGTATTTATTTGCCATTCGTATTTCTTCATCTGAGAACTGTGTATTCATTTCAGATGCCCATTTTTGGATTGGGTC
>PVJX010037884.1:5401-16771 GCA_004027295.1 Dolichotis patagonum
TTAGGGCTAACTCTGATTTGGTAGGAAAAGCTTCAACCCATTCAGTGAAGGTGTCAACTGTTATTAGGAGATACTTATATCCCTGAAGTCCAGATTTTCCCATCTCAGTAAAATCAATCTCCCAAGGTTCTCCAGGCATGGTTCCATGGTACTGAGCAGTCTCTGATGGCTTAAGTCACTTTGGGTTCACCAATTGAAACTGGGGACACCTGAGGCTCTCAGACTGTGCAAGCTTGGTCTGGTGGGGAACGAAGAAATGATCTCAGAAAAGTTCGGCCAATTTTGTTTCTCCCAAATGCTTAAATCAATGGGGCTGATAAATGAGCTCATGTCCCAATGCCTCAGGGAATAGGACCTGTTTGTCAGGCAGCTGACACCAGCTTCCAGGAATAATAGGTTTTGCCTGGAGCTAAGCAGCCAAATGCAAGTCCTTTAGAGTGCAAACAGGTTCTGACAAAGTGGGAGGAACTAACAGTAGCTTTGAGGTTGGCTCAGTCCCCACTGATTTTAGGGCCCTTCCAGTCTGAAGCATCAGCTAAGTTATTTCCCTGTATAACAGGATCATCTCCCACCTGATGGGCTTTACAATGGATGATGGCTACTCGATTTGGCATCCAGATAGTGGCCAGTAAATCCAAAATCTGGGGTGCATTTTTGATCTTATGACCCCCAGATGTCAATAGGCCACTCTCCTAGTAAATAGCCCCATGAACATTGTTGCAAAGGTATATCTACTGTCAGCTTTTCCCCCAGGCAACTTCATTAGCCAATCGCCTTACCTCTGAGGCCTTGGACAAATTGGTTGGTTACCTGGCAGTGCCCTTAAGGGCTTTTAAAAACAGCTGGTGATACCGATCTATAACCTCCTTACCTCCAGCCATATTGGGGTTCTGGTCAAATGGGACAAGGGCAAACATGGTTCTGGCACTCAGGATCAGGAGATGGGTTTCCACCAGGATCGTGCATGGCTTTTTGGCCCAGGGTGTGAATGCACTCCCTTTCCTCCACAGTAAATAGGACCTGTAATATCTGCTGACAGTTGTCCCAGGTGGGGTGATGGGTAGAGAAAATGGATTCCAGGAGAGCAATGAGGCCCTGAGGGTCCTTAGAAAATGGTGGGTTTTGTTGTCTCCAGGTAAAAGGTCAGAAGTAGAGAAAGGAACATAGGTGAATATTGGTACAGAAGGATTTTCAGGGTTAGGAACCTCACACAAAGGAAGGAGAGCAGAGGTTGCCAAAGAGGAGTCTGGCAATTCTGAATGCTGATGACTCCTAGTCCGAATGGGGCTGGGGGGATGACAGGAAGGTTGTCTCAGCTCTGGGGCTGATGGTGCTGGGGCTGGGGATTGATAGGTTGGTGGCAGAGATTCTTCTTCTTCAGCAGGGAGAATCACGCTCCATCCTGGCTTTATTTTTCGAGGGTTTAGTTTCTCTTTTAGCGATGCCAGAAGGTAGGGGGGGTTTCCAGGTTGAGGATTGGAAGCTTTGAGAAACCCTTTAAGCCAAACAGGGGGATCATAGATAAGATCAATCCAAACTTGGATATAAACTATCTGGTTTGGTTGGAGTGGGGGAGCAAAGACATACAGTTCAATGGCTTGAGCTGTAGAAAGATCAAAACTCCCCATCAGGCACCAATTAGGAACCCCAGAGGGCCACTCAAGTTCACAGAGAATATGGAGTCTGCCAGGATGTACTGGTTCTCCATATCCTCAGTCCCATTCTTTAACGTCTCCAAAGTGGTTAAGGACCAAAGTTAAAGGACACAGATACAGATGATGATGCTTGGTCCGTGATTGTTAGTGACTGGTCAAAGACAAAAACACAGAACAAAACACCACAGAAGATGAGGAAAACACTGGACACACTTGGAGGAGTACTTCTGTCCATATCTGAGTGACCTAAAGGGGAAAATTTTTCATTATAACCCTTAAATCCAAAAGGCAGCATAAGACCTGAAACAGAAACCAAAATGCAAAAGACCTGAAACAGAAACCAAAATGTAACAAAACCTGAAACCCGAAATGTAAACTGGCAGTTGCACAGGCACCGCCGAGGACAGGACAAACACTGAACATACACACACACTGAGGTTTTTCTGTCTGCAGTCAAGCAACCTAAAGGGGAACAATTTACATTATAGCCCTTAAATCCAAAAGGCAGCATAAGACCTGAAATGGAAAACAAAATGCAAAAGACCTGAAACAGAAACCAAAATGTAACAAACCTGAAATCTGAAATGTAAACTGGCAATTACAAAAACACAAGTTAAACGAATCAAACGGGCAAATGCCCCAAACAGGCAAAAAGCCTCAAATTACCAGAGGGCGTCCCACTCCAGTTCAGAAGGAGTGCTAGGCTCATGTGCTATTACAAATGTGTGTACCCAAATAGACAAAACAAAAGGCACCCAAATAGACAAAACAACAGACAACAGATATACTTACAAATTTTCAGCCAATTGATGAAAAATCATTTGAGGAGGGGTCTTCTAGTCCATCTTGGATGAGCCCCCAAATGTGGTACCCCCAAAATGAGATGACGTCCAAAAAATGGGGGGGGGGGTAGTGCTTTAATTTTAACTGGAACGAGTGTCACAGACGTGGTGGAATCTGCAGAACTGCGCAACCAGGTTACATTTCCAAGGGGTTTATAAAGGAAAAAAAACACAAAGCAAAGGTTGAGAGGGGTGAAGCTGACCTTTTACAGAGACAGCTGGATTTACAGGGATTTACTACTTGTGGTGGACTGATTACAGGAAGCTTTACAGCTCAAGGTCCCTTTACTGGAATCTTACAGAGTACAAAGTTTAAAGCTTTGCATATTGGTGGTTGGCTAGTTCCTGGAAATTTACAAAAAACAAAGGTAACAGCTTTTCAGGGAGGGGAATTGCCAAATTCCTAGAATTTTACAGATTAAGAAGGTCACAGCTGCAAAGGTAATGGGGTTTTGGCAAGGCCTCAAGAATTTTAGGATGAACAAAGTTTGGAATCTAGGACAATGGAAACAGTGCATACAGAACAGGATGGCTGCACTTAGGTTAGAGTACAACAACTCTACAAACAAGAAGGTTATGACAACCAGTTCACAAATCTGCATGTTAATATATTTGGGAACAGAGAAGAAATGAATAGATTCCTAGAAAGTGTGTACCACCAAAATGAAAACAAGAAAATATAAAGACACTGAATGTTCCAAAAAACTCTCAGGAAATGAAATAGAAGCAGTAAAAGGATAAAAGTAACCACATCAAATAAGAAAAGCCCAAATCCCTAAGGATTCACTGTTGAACACTAAAAGAACTGCAGGGCAGATTTAATGCCAGCATTCCTCAAACTCTAATGAAATTGGGAGGGAAGTGTTCCCAGAGCCATTCTTGGAAGCTAGCATTACCCTAATTCCAAAATCATAAAAGGATCCAACTAAACAAGAGAACTATTTGCCAATCTCTTTAATTCACATGTAAAATTCCTCATCAAGATGCTGGCACATAAAATGCCACAAATCATCAAAATGATTTTACATCATCACCAAATCAGCTTTATCTCATAGATGCAGGGAAGGTTCACCACATGCAAAAATATCAGTATAATATATCACAGAAAGAGAAGTGAGGATCAAAATAAAAAGATCATCTCAATAGCTGCAGAAAAATCCTTTGACAAAACCCTACATCTTTTCATGATAAAACTTGAAAGAACATAGAAGAACCTTATCTCAATCTGGTAAAATCCAATTGTGAGAAACCTACTGCCAATATCATATTAAATGGTAGAAAACTGAAAGACTCTCCTCTAAGATGAGCAAAAAGAAAGGATATCCACTCTCACTCTAGTTCTACAGTGAAATTTTTATGGCTTGTTTCTAGACGCCTCCTCAAAGCCTCAAGGGCTTATGGGTGGGACTATTCAGAAGTGGATAGGTCTATGGAATGCAATACGGAGATTGAGGGTCTTTGATCCCTGGATTACTTCCCTAGTTGAATTACAATAGGTGTGGTTGTGATCTATGGATTTACCAAAAGAGAAAGCCCTACTCTCGTTTTGAGTGGCAGAAATCAATAGACTTAGAGTCTGGATGCTTTATAGAGAAAGTAAGAAAGTAGGTTTGCTGCTGCTGCCTTCTCTCTGCTGTATCATGGACTATTAAAAGAAATCTTTCCTGCTTCAACTAATGTGTGTCCAGTATTTTGTCCTAATAATGAGAAAAGAATTAACACAATACTTTAGTCATTAAGCAGAGCACTAAAACAAGAGAAAAAGTGATATGCATGGGAAATTATCATTCTTTTCAAATGACAATACCTTGTCCATAAAAGATTGTCCAAAAATTCTCCTTTAAGACTTGTAATAAGTAACCAAGATGAGTAATGTAATAGGAAGAAAATTAGCACATAAAAATCAAGAGCATTCCTCTACTCCAGCAATAAACTCTCATAGAATGAAAAACTAGAACACAAACAAAACCTTAAAGTGATGCAGAAAGAGCAACTTTCCACCAAACAGAACCTTAAGTAATTTATGACTACCAAAACAGCACTGAAAAAAATACCCAGTGATAACCTAGACAGAATAAAGTGAGGCCCAAACATCAAAGATCTTAGTGGAATGACTACATGAAACCAGGGTGAGGAATTGAGTAAAAGGGAAGAATAAGGAAATCAGTGAAAGAACAAAAGCACAATAACAGGCATCAATCAATATTCTTCAGTAATTCATCTCAATATAAATAGTCTCAAGTCCCCAATCCAGAGGTAAAGATTAGCAGATTAAATAAAAAAACAAAGTGCAACTCTGTTGCACATAAGAGACAAATATAATCCATGAAAAAACACACTTACTGAAAACTGAGGGATGGAAAAATACTGCATGCAACAGGAGCCCAAAAAAGGGGGCTTTACACAATACCTACAAATGAGAAGTGAAAAGCTGACCATTAAACCAAATATTTTACTTTGTTTTAGTTTTACAGTATGTGAATTTTTTTCATAAATTTTCAAAACATGAAGAACAAGCCCTTTATAAACCGGAGGTATGCCTAGGGAGACAAACAGCAAAGCAGAGCTGTGCCAGCTACCTGTTCACTCCCCTGTAATTGTGGTAAGGAGTGGAAACATCAAAAACCCTTGGCTTCAATCAACTCAAAACCTCTTCTGAAGATACACCTACCCTGAGCAGGGTCTGGGACCAAAGAGAGCCCAAAGAAAAACCTCACAAGATTATGGCCGCTCCCTTAGAAAAATACTTTCTCTAATCTTCAGTGACCTTTCATAAATGTGACTGAAGATCTGGTCACCTATGGATACATTTCTCAGCTCTGGTGAGTGAATCTTAAGGTGCAGAATTATTTTTTTTGTGAGTGTGTCTTAAAAGAACTTTATTATTGTTCTTAAAGCTACTTTTAAATATTAACAAAGACATCCTATGAAAACATTGCTTCTCCTACTCTTCCTTCTTTCTTCACTTCTTTTTCCTCCTTCTCTTCCTTCTCCACCCATGAAAAGCAGGCCATAGAGAATGGTAGATTACAGATTTACATACATCACAGGATTCATTATTGAATTTTACAAGAATTAGAGGGTAGAAATAATGTCAATGCTCTTAAAAAATTTTCATGAATTTTAAGAGAAGGAAAACTGCTAAATAATTTATTTGATACTAATATTGCCCACAAGCAAAAATTGGACAAGGACTTATCATAGACAGAATACTATAGACAAACTTCCCTTAGGAACCAACATGGAAAACTACTCCATATGATGCTTGCAGTCAGAATTTAACACATCATTAAAAAGAACACAGAACATGACCCAGTTGATTTTATCCCCAGAATGCAAGGATTGTTCCACATATATGTTAATAAATGTAAGAGCCAGGGATATAGTTTAGCAGCTTAAGTGCCTTCTTGGCAAGCACAAGGATCTGAGTTGGATTCCTGGTACCAAAAAAAAAGTATAGAAAACCTTTCAGGCTGTGAGTTTAGCTCAGTGGTGTAAGTGCCTGCTTGGCAAATGTGAGGTCATGAGTTTGATCCCCATCACACACACACACGCACAAAAAAAAGTAATACATCACAGAAAAAATGTAATAGTAAAAATATCATAATTAAATCTGTATATGCAGAAATAACCATTGGCAAACTCCAACATTCATTAATTATAAAAAGAAAAACTTGGTGAAAATAAATATAGAAAGCCTTATCTAAAAATTGTATAAGTCATCTATGACTTTCCCATTGTCTATATATACTAAATGGAGAAAATTTTAAAGGAAAACTCCTAAAATCTGGAATAAAGTAATAAGATCCAATCTCACCATTTCTGTGTAGTGCAGTATTCAAAATTTCCCAAGATCAAATAAATAAGAACAATCAAATCAATTGAAGCAGGAAAGGAAAAGTCTAAACATCTATTCTGGCAGATAACATGACTGTTTAAATAGAGCACCAAAAAAACCAAATATACAAACCAAAAAATCAAACTGCATCAAAGGACTCTTCGAACTATTAACAATTCAATAAAGTGATAGGTTACAAAATAAACATACAAAACAAATAGCATTCTGAAACACACATTCTCTCTCTCTCTCTCTCTCTCTCTCTCACACACACACACACACACACACGCACACACACACAAACACACACACACATTCATACACACACACAAATTCATACAGTTACCAAGAAAAAAATAAAAAAAACTGTTCTATTCACAGTAGTTTCACAAATATTATATAGCTTGGAATTCACCTAACTGAGGATGAATGAAACTATACTACCCTGAAAAGAAGATTGAAGAAAATGATGGGCAAATGCAAAGGCATCCCTTATTCGTGGATAGGCATAACTAATACTTTCAAAATGTTCATATTATAAAAATGCTATATAGACTTAACAAATCCTCTGCTAAAGTACCATCAGTGTTTTACAAAACTAAAATGACTAATTCTAAACAAATATACATTCTGTGTAAATACTTCCATGAACAAGAAGAGACCCTGAAGATCCAAAGCACTACTGGCTAACAAGAGGAAGGCAGCAGGCATCCCAACGCCAGAGTAAAAGCTATAGTACAAAGCTACAGAAGTGAACCAGCATGGTACTGATACAAAAAATAATTAACAGATGGAATAGAATAGAGGATGCAGACAAACACCAGGGCCAATAATATGTGCTAGACAGAATGAAGATGGCTTAAACAATATTTCTGGAAAAACTGGTCATCCATATGCAAAAGGGTGAATTTTGATTCATATCCTTCATAATACACTAAAACAAAATAAAATGAAGCAGAGTCACATATATATAGAAATACTAATGCTTGTCTGCTGAAAAAAAAACTTGATAACATAGCCATAATCAACAACATTGTGAAAAAAAATCAACAACATTGTGAACAGAACCCTACCTTCACAAGAAATAATATTGACAATCAATAAATATTATTTTAAATTTAAAATCTCTGCACAGCAAAGGAAACAACCAATGGAGTGTAAAGACAAAAAGTGAATGTGAAAAACTGTGACAGCTACTCTCCAGGCAGAGAAGTAGTATCTAGAATGTATAGAGAAATAAAAATACTAGAGCTTTCACAAAAGTAAAAGACCCAATTAAAAATAGGCAATTGGAATCAACAGATACTTCTCAAAAATACAGATTTACAATCAATACATGAAAAAAAGTTCAGCATCTTTGGCCATTAAAGAAACACAAATCAAAACAATACTAAGAGTCCATCTTACTCCAGTAGGAATAGCCATTATGTGGAAATAAAGAAACAAATTTTGAGGAGGTTATGGAGGATAAACAGATTGTAATGAGTGATATATTGTGTCAACTTGAAAATTTTAAAAGTTTATCTAAGGGACTCAGCAGGAGCCTTGGTGCTCCCTTTGCAAACATCCTCACTCTGTGCAAAAGGAGGGCACTGAGATGTGGAGTGTTGTACCCTCCTTGGCAGGATGGGTAACCTACTGACAATGCAAGGAGGAAGAAAGGCTTGCTCTCCATTTTTGCTCATGCTTATTTTGCTGTTTTCTGCCACCTTGAAGTGTTGCCCCCTCTCATGGCACCTTGCCTTGGTGTTAGCTAATTTCAGAGTGTAACCTCCACAAACTGCTGCTAAATAAACCTTTTTTTCCCATAATTTTGGATGTTGGATATTTTGCTACAACATCAATAGTAAAGTAACTATTATGGCCACCAAAAGTAAAAGCCCAAATTAAAAATAGGAAATTGAAATGAATAGATACTTCTCAAAAATAATAAGTACATGAAAAAATGTTCAGCCTCTTTGGCCATTAAAGAAATGAATTCATATCAACCCTGACAGTGCACATTACTGCAATAAATGGCCATTATCCCAGATTCAAGGAAAACAAATGCTGAGGAGGTTATAGATAATGAAAAAATCTTGTACACGTAGTGGAGAGTATTTAAACTAGTACCATCTCTTTTGATGTCATTTTGAAGAACTCCCAAAAAACTAAATATAGAAGTTCCCTTTCATCTGGGTATGCCTTTACTCTACATCTTCTTGAAAGAGGTAAAGCCATCATAGTATACAAATATATGTGCATATACATATTTATACTAGCACAGTTCACAAACTAAATCATGGAAGCAGCCTATACCCAAGAAAAGATGAATAAAGATAATTTTGCATATCTAAACAATGGAGTATTAATCATAAAGAAGGAATATTTTCAGGAATATAGATGAATTTTGATGTCATAATGTAATGTAAAATAATTCACTTTTAAAAAGCCAAATATCACATGAGGCCTTTGATATAAAGGAACCAAATATAAACAATTTAGAGCACAAAATGAAAGCCCATGTTTTGAAGCAGAGTTGTAGATTATGGGTATGAAGGGGATCTGGAGAACAAAAGGAGATGGAAGTGTTTGAGAATAAGTGGAGTAAAAATGATCAAAATGCAATATGTGCATGTATCAAACCCCAAGTTAAATATACTCACCATGTATAAGTGAATTAAAAACACAAAAGAAGCACAAGGTGTACACTTAGTAGGGGGTCATAGGATGGACAAAATGGGAAATTGGTGTCCTTCATGCTAAATATTTCTTTATGAAGAAAAACCGTTTTTGAAGTACATAGAGGTGGTAGTTAAATGCACTAAATGTGACCAAACCGTACACTTCAAAATGATCAACTTTGTGTTAAGTGAATTTTACATTAATAGAAAAAAAAGGGTTACAAAATGGAACTCAGCTGGAAAAATGACATGAATGCAAAAGTCTCTTGTCTAAAAACAGAAGCATAAATCAATGGAAAACCAAAATAATTTTTTTCTGGTGAGTCATTCTTTAAAGTATCGTGTTTATTTGGTTTCTTGTGCTTCATAGTTGTGTGTATTCTGCTCTCCATTATATGGAGGACCACACATTAATTTTGTTTTGGGTTAAGAAAAACTAACTTTTTTTTTTTTAAAGAGAATAAAACAAGAGAGGGCAGAACAAACAGATCAGAACAGAACAACATAAGCAGAGCAGCACTTTACAATATGACAACTGGACATCAAGAGTAGCCATCAAAATATCTCTTTCTCTGCTATAGTTGAGCATAGTTTCAATTACAACAATATCAAACATAACAAAATAGTATAAAACCATTCAAAACAATGAAAGAATTACAAGACATTCTGAACTGAATAACAGAGAATGATCAGTGACTACTATAATAACTCATTTTCAATAAAAAAATTCCTTTATATTATCACATATATTACAATCAAAATAAGACACAGCATGACAGAACTGATGTTAATAGGAGAGTAGAAGCATGGTAGAACTTCTAAGCAAGACCATTTTAAATCAGCAATGGCTGCCATAATGTTTTGTTTTCTTCAAAACAGCTGTTCTTACCATCATGCATAATAAAGTCAAACAAAACAGAATAAAACTATTCCAGCTGATGAATAAAAACATTGAAAGGCTTCAAAGCAATAAAATGGGGAATCATGATTACAGTACAATATTATATACTCTTACCATCTCTGAGACTAGGGAGACTATATGGTATTTAAACGTGTGAGTTTGGTTCACTTTGCTTATGAGTATGGTCTCAAGTTGCATCCATTTATTTATAAATATCTCAATGTGATCATTCTTCATAGCTGAGTAGTTCTCCATTGTATAAAAATGCCACAACTTTTTATCCATTCCTCAGTTGATGGGCACTTAGGCTGTTTCCAGGATCTGGCTATTACAAGTTGTGCTGCTATAAACATGGGTGCACATACATCACTGTGGTATGATGATTTCAGTTCTTCTGGGAATATGCCTGGAAATGGAATAGCTGGGTCAAATAGGACTTCAAAACCCAGCTTTTTTGAGGAATCTCCAGATTGACTTCCACAGTGCTTGAACCAGTCTACACACCCAGAAACAGTTCAGAACAGTTCCTTGTTCCCCACAGCCTCTCCAGCATTTGTTGTTGGTAGTTTTGTTTATCCTGGACATTCTTTTTTGGGTGATGGAATCTCAGTGTGGTTTTAATTTGCATTTCTCTCATGACTAATGATGATGAACAATTTTTCTTGTATTATTTGCCATTCATGCTTCTTCATCTAAGGACTGTGTCTTCATTTAAGATGCTCATTTTGGATTAGGTCTTTGAATTTCAAGAGCCTGATTTTTAAAAATTCTTTATAATTTCTAGACAGAAGTCCTTTGAGGGACAGTCCATTAAGATTTTTTCCCAATTTGTGTGTTTTCGTTTCACTCTACTCTGCTGGAAATCTCTTTCAACAAGACTTTCTGGTCTTTAATAAGATATGGTCTGCTGCATCCTGTTTGCCAATATTTTATTGAGAATTTTTGCATCTATGTTCATCAGGGAGATTGGCCTATAGTTCTCTTTTTTCGTTGAGTCTTTCTCTGGTTTTGGTACTAGAGTGATATTTGCTTCCAGGAATGACTTAGGCAGAATTGCTTCCCTTTGAATTTCATTGAAGAGTTTCAGGAGTGTTGGAGTTAAGTCTTCTTTATATTTCTTGTAGAATTCTGCAGCGAATCCATCTGGGCCTGGACTCTTCTTTGTAGGCAAGGACTTAATTACATTTTCAATTTCAGTAATAGAAATTGGGTTATTCAGCAGTTTTACATCTTCCTGACCCAGCTTTGTTAGTTCATATGTATCTAGGAATTTCTATTTCTTCAGTGTTATCGAACCTATGAGAGTAGAGGTTTTCAAAGTAGGTGTTGATGATCTTCTGTATTTCCACTGAGTCTGTAGTAATTTCACCTTTTTCATTTCTTATTGCATGAATTTGAGTTTTTTCTTTCCTTTTTTTAATAAGGTTGGCCAGGGGCTTATCAATTTTATTTATTCTTTCAAAGAACCAAC
>PVJX010037885.1:0-16610 GCA_004027295.1 Dolichotis patagonum
TCATCCTGCTCATTGTCCAGGGCTCCAAGGTTTAATTCTGCCTTCATGGCACCCTGAGGGGTTTGAGCAGTCCCTTCTGCAACACTTACTTTCTACTGGAAGCCCTGAGCTCCATTTGCTTAAGGGCAATGGTCTGTGTCTGATGTCTGCAACCAAAGCTCCCCAGCTGGGAGAGGAGGAGTCCAAGCCCAGAGAAGGGCTTACCCACAGCTGTATTCCTGCAGTGGCTCCATTCTAGTGCAGAGACACAGCTCTGGAGCTAGCAGCTGGAGCCATTTTCTTTATGGAGGAAAGGTAACAGCATAAGGGACAGGAAGCATAAGGAAGACAACAGTGTTATCGGGTGTAGATCCTGAGCTGGTGTCCAATTATTTGATGTTGTTTTTATTAAGTGTTGCATTTGGGGGGTTGCTGAGCAGACCTTCAGATACCTGTTGAGGAGGACAAAAGAGACAAACTTTCAAGGGCTTGGGGCTTGGGAAGAGACTTGCCTCTAGTGAACAAGCTCGCCAGCCTCCACAATCAACTCATTTTTATTAGCCAGCAAGAAGCACAGGGGCATGGGGACATGTCATTCATGACATGGTTGAAGGAGACGTTGAAAAATAAGGAACAGGTGTAACTTCAGAAGAGGTAAAGAATCAAAGGAGAACAAGCCCTTCTCTAAATCCAGATCACCCCACAGGTTAATAGGGAGCTAACTTTCTTTCTGTTGTCCTCGGTGAGTCTTATCTTGCCCTGAGAGCACTGTGATTATGAGTCTTTCCCCACACAGCCAGAAAACATGTAGCTTTTTCCACATAATTTTCTATTCCGGAAGCAAGGCCACATAGGTCTCAGGACTATGGGGCTTAGGTCATTGTCTTAATGCTTACACATCCCGGGAAGTTGGCTTACACAACCAGTCCTCAACAGTTCCCCCTTTTTGTTTTTGTAGTTGTAAAAGTTGAAGCAGCGTTACTTGAGGTTGTAGAGTGTTCAGATGTTGTCAGATTTGATGTCCCCTGTAGCAGACTAGGAAAAGAAATAAAAGACACAAACATATTAATATTATCAGTCCAGCATAGAATCCAAAATGGGCCTTGTGGCATCAGATTCCACCATGGAGATCTCTCTCCATGTCCATGTGTTCTGAGATAGCACCCTCCATGACTTGTTAAGGTACAGATACACCCTCAACACCATGCTACTAACTGAACTGCATCCCACTTTCCTGTCTGGACATCTTTTCATAGGACTTGTGGTATAGGTGTGTTTGTCAGTTTGTCCTTTTGCCAATAATTCTCTGATGGAGTATGTTTACTTTCTATAAAAAATTTAAAGTGGAGGTAGCAAGATCTAATTGTGCCCCTAGAGGTAATCATATTCCCCCTCTTTGTTTCTGTAATTATGTTTTTAAAGGAACACGAGCATGTGGTTATATTCTTTTTTCTTTCTTTCTTTTTTTTTTTTTAAAGCCTGGCCTTCAGTGAATGTGCCTTCGGCTACAGTTGTCATTTGTGTTGAAGGCCCAGCCCTGTCTAACTGCCTGTAATATTTGTAACTAACTTAGCTGTTTACAATATTTCCTCCTCTGAAGAGCTATCTCTAACTGCAGTTAGGGGAGAAGGGGCGTAGTTTTCATCTAGTTGCTTTGAGCTGAGGAGGGTCAATGTAGGGGAGACTGCGCTCAGGGGCCTTCTCCAGAGAGCTAATCTAATGGGCCTCAGTTAGAAGCCATGTTATGGTTTAGCAGTATGAACTCTCTTTTCAGGGTATATCTAATGGACCCTCGTAAAAGAAGTCTAACATATTTGTCATTGGTTCCATCTGCATGATCACTTGGAGTTTTGTAGCCTCTAGGCAAAAATAAGCAGATTTTTTGAGAATTTAGAGCATGTACAAGCATGAGATCCCACTGGCTCTTATACCCCTCTATGATGTAGTCTGATACTTTGTTATAAATCTCTCCAATTGTTATCTGTAAGAAGATGGAGTTTGGTGGTTTCGAAGGACAATTTTAGCTAAAGATTTTTGTTGAGCATTCATAGATTTCACTGTAGCTTTCTTTCCTTAATGAACTATAACAGTGCTCAGCTACTAGTGTAGCTGGGAACTGCCAGAAAGGGTCAGTGATTGGAGCCCTTTTTATATCTAGCTTATTACTATGGCATTGTGTTTATATATCTTTCAGTTACATTTTTCTGCTGAATGTTGAAAACCAGGTTCAAGTGGGACCTGTGTTAATTAAAATTAACTTCTTGGTGTCTGTCAAGATCGGTTAAGTCTCTCAGGCATTTCTTTAGAACCATATATGGAGCCTGTCATCTCTGTTAATGTCATCCATGGGATGGGGTGGGGGGTCATGGCCTTGCGTGACCATGCTGCTTTCTGTGAAAGCATGGGAGACTTATCCTCTTTGTTACCCTCTGTAGAGCCCTCTCTCCAGCCTTGTCACAGTCCAAAGGAGTCCACGTGTGTAATCCCAGGGAGAAGTTATTGGAATTCCAATTAGTAATTCCAATCTAGCACTTCCAGTGCAACCTATGGTGAGAACAAAGAGACAAAGACATCTCTATAGTTGCGAGGAGTCAAGGGGGTCCTAAGTCCAGTCACAACAATGGTTAACTGGAACAAAGACCTTGACCCAGGGCCAAACCTGGGTTTTCTTAATTCATGAAGAGGGGAGTGACTTGGTGATGAATTACTGTGAGAATGGCACCTCTATAATATGCACAGAGAAGCATGCAGAAAGAGTAATCTGCAGAACACCATTTGAGGAAGTATGTTGATGTCCCACCTTCATGCCCTGGGACAACATGGGTTCTTTCTCGAGCCTGAGTCGCAGCTGGCAGCATGGCATCGCTTGGCCTAGCTCATGCATAATAGCTGGGAGCTATGGGAATGGCGTCACTGATCTGTTGTGTTGCTGTAAAGGCTACACATCAGCACCTTGGCTAGACCCATTTGCATTGCTTAAATCCAATTGAGGGGCAATGAAATATCCTAGCCAGCTCCGTACATATCAGTACATAGAATCAGGACAGGTTTAGCCAAAATGGAGACAAATTGTCTTCTTTCAAGAAGAGCTGTCCTGATGGTTCTCCACAAACCTCATTTGGCGCACTGTTTACTTGCTGAGTTTTATCCTTTGAGGGTCCAGCAAGCTCCCTGCTCAGGAGGTTGGGTAACTCACCAACACTGTAGGATATCATAGAAAAGATTCTTCAATGCACTGGGTCTTCGTTGACCTTGGCAGGCAAGGTCCAAAATACGGGCTGTCCTCTTAGCCCAGTTATCATTCTAGTTTTGGTCTCTAAACTGTAGTTACTGAACACTCAGGAGAGAAGATTGGTGATTTCAATACTGCAGAGAGGGCAGTGTTAACTACTGTAATCTCACCTAAATATCAAGCTCTTTGAAATATAGCCAGAAGACTGTTATTTTTTTATCAACCATGATTGTTTTTGTAATTGTATCCTGCAGAATGTTAATACACAATAATTATATAGTTTACAGAGAAAACTTGAGATCAAGAACCACACGTAGCATTTTAGAGTGACAATCATGATGATGTTATTTTGTAACATACTTAAATCTCCATCTTAGTATAGACTAGAGTGACACATAAAACATATACATTGCATAAGTTTGTGTTTGTGTTTGTGTGTGTGTGTGTGTGTGTGTGTGTGTTTGAGACAGAGTTTCACCATGCAGTTCAGGCAGACCTTAAGCTCACTTTGTAGCCCAGGCTACAAACTTGCAATGAGCCTAGGACTCAAACTTGCAATGATCCTCCTGCCTCAGCCTTCTGAGTGCTGGGATTACAGGTGTGCACCACCATGCCAGACTGCATAAGTTTTTTTTAAAGCTATTATTTGACTGGTGATCTCTTATTATAGTAGCCAGAGCACAAGAGAAAGGCAGATATCTGAGTCTAGATAAAGGTTATTACCATAAATAATCTTAGTTTTTTACCTTAGAAGACCTGTAAACCCAGAAGGCATAAATACATTTAGTACACCATGAGATTAGCAATAATGAATGTCGGAGCTATATGGAAACTTTTGTCTCTTAATTTAGTTTTGTACCAAGAGCATCTTTTAATGAAACTTTATTGTTTTACCCACAAAAACAGCCTTTTGATGATGACCAATGTAGATATATCACAGTAATATGTTTAGCAATGTTTATTGGGGTGTGTTTTCCATAAGGCTGTGGAAATTAGTGGGGTCCATTACTGAATAAAGACTGGAAGAAAAAATTTCCAGGCCACTGCTCCTTTATTCAGCAAGAGAAGTCTTGTCCAACAGTTTTCCTAAGCCCAAACAGTCCCCATTTAATTATTTTAAAAAATTTTCTGATGACCCATGAGAAAAAGATCACAACTAATATATTCTTTTGACCAATGAAAGACTCAAGTTATTGTACAGAGACAATATGCATTGGATTTGTAAAATCAATCTTGACATTATTTTGATCAGCTGGCAACCTGGGTGGAAGTATTTCCTTAGTTCTAATGACATTGATAGCCAATTTAAATGATAGACAAATATTTTAAAAATCCAAAAAGGCAAAAAGAAGAAAAAATTGTTGAGATTAAACAAAACAGCTGTAAGTATGGTAACCAGCCACAAATTGAACAGAGAGATGGACAAGCACCCAGAAGACAGTTTATTTATAAAACTAAAGTATACTCAGATGTATTTGGCCAAGTTGAATTATAATAACTCTTTTTGGGGGGGTATCAAGAATTGAATTCAGGGCCTTGTACTTACCAGGCTGGTGCTTGTGCTGCTGAGCTATATGCTGGCATATAGCTCATGTAACTCTTTTATATAAGACTATTCAGGGTTTTTATAGGTCAGTTAACAGAGATCGCTTGTAGTAAGAATTACAAGGACTAAAAATCTTTTGTTCATAATTAATATTTTCTTCTTTTATTTTGTCTTAGGAATTTTGGTAACTCTGTGCCCTCTTCTTTCTTTTAGCCTCCAGATCAGTCACCTCTATACTTTTTCTTTCTTTTAATAGCATCTGTGGACTCTTCCCTCTGTAAGACAACAGAGCTTGGGCTAATACTGAACTTTTAAAAGATTCAGATCTCACATCTTGACAACCTTTCAGATAATTTCCAAGATTTTTTGTGGCGCTGACCACCCCAAGGGCCTGTTTGCAATCATTATTTGTATTTTTAACAGCCAACTGAAGCGTGATCATTTCAGTTGTTTGTGAATGAGGAATGTATCCGGACTGCTTCCTGCATAGCTGGGACTGCAGGGGCCTGCCGCCTTGCCCTGTGTAGCCAAGGAAAGCAGGGAGGGGAAAGCCGCTTTGCCATTACAGAGCTCCCCTGCTGGCCTGCTGTGGCGGCCTCATTCCCCCAGCCCAGGTCCTACACTGCCACCACAGCCAAGGTCGCTGCTCCTGCCCCATCCATCATCCCTTCCGTCTCCGCTGCCTGCAATGGCGGCTGCACTGCTGTGTTGGGCAGGCTGTCAGCCTCTAAAAATTCTGGAACTGTGGGCCAAGAAAGAGTCTCTCTACTTTTTTCCTTTTTTTCCCTACTCTTTGCTGATGAAGAAGGAGCAGTGGCAGCTGTGCTAACCATTGCAGTACATAAGGGCCTTAACGCAGTTCCATGTCGAGAAAGTGTCTGGGGCGATTTGTTCTCCCCTGGCATGGTCTCTCCTTGGGTTTTCACTCACTCTCTCCCACTTCTCTGCATCCAAAGTTCCCGCCTGTGGGAACCATGATTATATTTGGTAGGAAGAGAGTGGGTGCTAACTTGGGCCCCTGCCTATTTAAACAGCATATGCAACAACCACACATATCTTTGCTCCTCTGTTGACAAATTCTGTCCCATTTTCCAGGTTGTAAGAAAACCTTTCCGTGCACAATGACTCACCTTCACCCTGTGTAAACTGGCTCTGTTGTCCATCCCACAGGTGTCTTCAACACAGCCTTTCGATTCCTCGTCCAGTCCAGTGGACCTTCCCCACCAGGCCATAGGAAGTCCCTGTTTGGGTCCCATTTGCTGGGGGCTAATGAGACCCTCAGATACCTGTTGGGAGGTTGACACGGACACAAGGAAGACAGAGACAAAATTTCAACGTAAGGGGACCTGAGAAGAGACTTGCCTCTAGTGAACAAGCTCGCCAGCCTCCATCAACTCATTTTTATTAGCCAGCAAGAAGCACAGGAGAATGGGTTCATGTGTCATTCATGACAGGGTTGAAGCAGATGTTGAAGAATGAAGAGCAGATATAACTTCAGAAGAGGTAAAGATTCAAAGGAGAACAAGCCCTTCTCTATATCCAGATCACCCCACAGGTTAATAGGGAGCTTTCTTTTTTTTTTTTAATTTTATTTTAAAGAGAAAAAAAGCAAAACAGAAAAAAGGGTAGAAATAATATAGAATTTAAAAAAAATAAACAGTAAGAAATCACTAGTTGATAAATTACATATTGTCCTCTTAGAAATAATTGTTCAAGTTACAAAGTTAAAGCATACAATGTGGACATTCAAACAGTGAGGCTGCAAACAGTTCTGTTCAGTGAGCCAACAAAAACTTAGTAATATGGTTATCAATCCTACACATTTAAACATGCATTCAGTTACATCCTTTAGAGCACTTTCTTTTCCTCCTTTTGCTTTTTAAGTCCATTATCTGTTTAGTTATATCATGTTTCAGCTTGTTCAGTACCTTACTGATCTGTTTTGTTGTTGTTATTTCCTTTTTATTTTTATTTTATTTATTTATTTTTTAAAATTTTAAATTATTCTTAAGGTAGTAAAACACAACAGAACAAGACAGAACAAAGCCAATTAAGACAGTGTAGTGAAATTGGTACAGAACTTCACACTACGTTACCTGGATAACAGTAATAGGTACTAGTATATCTTGCTATCTTCACAATAGCTGTTCTTTCAATCAGGCATAGCAAAATCAAAGGAAATATAGGACATTACAGAACTTATTAAAACAATATTGAATAGAGCAATAACATTAATCAGAACAAAGCAAAACAGTGGTAAAAATATTTGCCTTCAAAGAGATGGTAGAAGGAAATCCCCGTTATTTGCTATACTGCATATGGTCAGCCTCCCAAGAGATGCTCAGATCTCTGGCTCCCATTTGCTAATGGAGCGGGGAGTGGGGAGGATGGGATGTTTGATTTTCAGGCCTCGCACTGGTAGGCTCACAGCCACTCACCAGCGTGGCTGTGAGTTGCTTTCTTTCCCAGTGCCCTAAGCTCCAACATGGCGCGGATCTCAGGAAACGCTGCTGGTTCTCGCCCTGGGACTGCTGCAGCTTGCCAGGCTACAGCCGCTTAGCAGGGTGGCAAGAGAACGGGTTGCTTTCTTTCCCAGCACCCCAAGTTCCAACATGGCCTAACTTTCTTTCTGTTGTCCCCGGTGAGTCTTATCTTGCCCTGAGAGCACTGTGATTATGAGTCTTCCCCACACAGCCAGAAAACACGTAGCTTTTTCCACATTGTTTTCTGTTCCGGAAGCGAGGCCACATAGGCCTCAGGACCGTGAGGTTTAGGTCATCGTCTTAGCATTTACACAGCCTGGTCCCCAGCAGGGGTGGGGTATTCCTAGGCACCGTCTTATTGGCTCATTTGGTCCTTATGAAGCCCCCGAGGTTGGTAGAGCCAGTGAGTGTCTTTGGGAGATGAGGCCACTGAGGAGCTGACAGATGGAGTCTCTCACACTACTGGGCCTGAGTGCAGCAGAAGCACTCTGGGCCCTGATGCACCACCCGTGTCCCTCCCCTGGGCCCAGCCGTGATCTCCACACTGTGTGGAGACCCTGGGCAGGGTGCTTCATAATTCCCCAGCTGCAGACATGTATGACCCCACCACGATCTCTGAAACTGCACAAGCTTTGTATGTGGGGAACTTGGAGACCCCATTTCACTTGGAAAGCAAACATGGGAACAGATTAGACCTGTTGTGACTTCATTCTTCCACAGATGCCAAGCAGCAGTCAACATAGGGTCTGTAGAACCAAGCTCAGTCGACTCCGTGGCAGAGGAGCAGAGCCAAGCCAGGGTGTCCATGTGGGGCTTCAGGGTCCTCTTGTTGGTAGAAAGAATCAAAGCCAGTTATGTGAGGTCCAGAAGAGCAGGGACCTCACTGGCCTTGCTCCCGGTGTGTTCCCATGTCTGGAAGGGTGCCGGCACACAGCTGGCGCTCTGGAAGCTTTCGCAGTGTGAACACCTAAGTGCTCAGTAGCCACTGGTCTATGGAAGGTGGATGGGATGTCCTGGTGGGCATATGAGAGGCCTACACTGAGGGCGTTCCTCGTCCATGCGGCCCTCCACACTGTGATCTTGTGTAGCACATAAGGCACGAGGCAGATGCATAGAAAACCCACAGCCCACCCTTGCTGAAGGCAGTACAGTCAATGGAATGAATAGCTGACTGAAACACCGGCTCTCTCCTTTCCCTACTGAGCTGCACAGGTGACCTTGCATGCCTTTAAATTCATGTACTAACCCTCCCATCAGCAGGTAGCACGTGCAAGAACTGCTGGCTGGGCAGGTGCAGGTTCAGGTGGGCAGGTGCAGGCGGCCTCCACGCCCAGCCCAGGATACCTCGCCTGTGGGCTGGAGAACACCTGGTGAGTCTGCTCTGGAAAGGAGAGGGGACACATGTGTGCATGTCATAGGTCCCTGGATTCCAAAAGTAGATGGAATGGAAGTGTCCATTGTTTTATTAATTCCTAATGTAAGCAATATATTAGCAGTGTATTGCCCCACAAGGGCATTCAACACACTTAGAATTTAGTAAATTCGTAAATAGATACCATGTCATACTTTCATTTCTAAATGGGCAGTATACCTCCTGGATCATAGTAGGTTCCTAATAGATGTCAGGTGAATGAACCTGTGGGCTTTGCGTGTGTATCCTGTTGAACAGCATCAGCGCTTATAAGGAAGAACAATCTCACATTGTCCGTATGGCAAAATAATGCCAGCCCTTCATAAAGCTCCCACACCTTCAGCTTTCAAGTGCCTACGTGTGACTTACCTTACTCATCTTAACTCACAGGGATGGGCCTACAAGCTCCCAGGGAACAGACAGAAGTGCTCGGGCAGATGTTACCTGGACTGGGGCAGGACCTCGGAGCTGTGTCTTAGCAGAGGCAGATGCATAGTGCCACACTGCAGCCCCTGACACAGTTTTAAAGACACCCCAAGAAGCTACTTTTATGCACAGCACTGGGAAGACAGACCTTGCTTAGAGAAGGAGTAGCATCCCAAGGGAATTTCTTTTTTCTTTTTTCAATCAAGAAGCAATTTGTTGTATCAAGGCCAGACCACCTGGAGCGCTGAAAATCCCTCCTTCTCCAAGGTATTCCCGGAAGAAGGCGCCTGCAGATCTCAGGAGTCTCAGCGGAGAGAAACTGCAGTTGTTAATCTGCTGCTGCCCTGCAAGAATGTGAATTGGCGGGTCCAGAGGGCAGGATGACAGGGGCGCCCTCGCAGATTCATTACCAGGCAGCTTGGGTTACTCAGGAGAGCTTTTATTACGCTCTTGCCAGTGATGGCCCTCTCCTGGTCCTGGTCCCAGGTATGTGTGAGCCATGGAGAAGCAGTCCTTCAGCACTAGTGTTAAATGCCATTCTAAAATAAGATGGCTCAATTTTGATGTGCAAAGCAGCTGGGAAGCACAGCAGCTCTGCCACTGGCCCAGCCATCCAGCACGGAGGACAAGACTTCATCTGCTGTACAAACCCAGTCTCAGTCTCAGAGTCTCTGTCCATCACGCCCACGGGAGGGGAGAGGTCCCTAGCTTGCACTTTGGGACTGCTGTCATGATGTCCCAGGTGACTTTCCCCTCTGCCACACCCACCTTGCTGCCTTCCATTTCCATCATTTTCCTATGCACCTGTCAAGTCTTTATGCACATCAAAGGATGGTGAGGCCAAAGATCATTCTAGAAATTATGATGCTCAGTTAAAAAGCAGGAATTTTACCAAAGAGAAGGAGGTACAGAATGAAGGTGTTGGTGGAATAAATGTCTGTATTTATCTCCTAACACACACACACAGCCATAGCACATGGCTGTTTCACCCATGTCCCTAGATCCTTTTATGCATATTTTAGCACTGCATAGCCTAACTTCGGACATATGCTTCCCCTGTCCACCAGTCTGGGTGACAGGACGGTTATGGCACGGGCAGGCAGCACAGCCATACTTAATGTCCTCGCTGCCTCGTCCCACCATCCAGCTGACCCCAGCTTCCACCCTGCCGCTCTGCTGGAGGACGTACTGGACAGTACAGCAGCTGTGCCCAGGCTTACTCATCGGGAGGCCACAGCATGTCACATGGTTGTGGAATAAGACACAAATGAAATGCTACGGAAGAAGGGGGTGGGGGAGGAGAAGGGGAGATCTGTTGTGTTTAGTAAAAATAAACGAAGCTCTGTTTGAAGATGCCTCTTTTTGAGATCAACAAAATCAACAAAATTTTAGCCAGATTAAAAAGAAAACTCAGATTATCACAACCCGAAATATAATTATAACACGCAGAAGGCTAAGGCAGGAGAATTGGTGCAAATTCAAGGCTGACCTGAGCCACAAAGGGAGTTTAAGGCCAACCTGAACTGTATAGTGAAAGCCTGCCTCAAAAAGACCAAAAATAAATATATAAATAAATCTGGCATAAAAGGAAAATTACTAGCTGTCTTCAAAAGGATTAAAAGGGACTACTGTGGACAATTATAAGGCAGCAAATTCAATAATGTAGATAAAATGGAAAAGTTGCTAGAAACATAGAAACCCCAGAGCTGATTGAAGAAGAGATAATCTGAACAAACCTAAAAATAAGGAAATTGACTTAGTAATAAATGTTTTCCACTACAAAATAAAACCCAGACGCAGATGGCTTTCTTGGTGAATTCCACCAAATGTTTAAGAGAGAATTAACATCGTTACTTTACAGGCTCTTCCAAAAAACAAGAGGGAACCCTTCCCCACTCACTCAGTGAGGTCAGTATAACCCTGATACCCAAAGCATGCAAACCTTGTAAGAATGCTGTGGACCATTATTTCTTATTAGTGTAAATGCGAACTCATCAACAAATACCAGCAAATCTAATCCAGTGACATAGAAGGATGATTATATGCTATCACCTAATAGGATTATCCCAGGAAAACAAGTTTTATTTAGCATACAAAAGCAGTGAAATCAACTAAAGAACAGACTGTTAGGATAAACACCACATGCTTCTCAAAAGACACACAAAAAAGTATTTGGCAAAATTTAGCAGCCTCTTAATGGAAAAAAAAAAACCCAACTAATATTGTGCTTAAAGGCAAAAACAGAATTTTCTCCTTGAAATCAATAATAAGACAAGAATGTCTGCTCCTGCCATTTCTATTCAACATTGTTCTGGAGATTTTTGCCTATAATTAGTGCAAGAAACAGAAATAAAAAGTACCCAGATTAGAAAGGCAGTAGTATAACTACTTAATTTATAGATGACATGATCTTGTAGATAGGAAACCCTAGGACTCTACCGAGAAACCATCAGAACTGTTAAAGGAGCTCAAAGGGTATAGAATACATGATTAAAATGCAGAAATCATTTGCATTTCTGTATACTAACAACCCAAAAATGAAACTAAGGAATTTAACAATAACAAAAAAGGTACACTAAAAGCCATCAAGTGCCACTGAATGAAATAGGTTGGAATAAGTGGAGCAATGTCCACTGTTCACGGGTTGAAAGTCTCAGTATTGATGAGATAGCGTTACTCTGTGAATTGATCTGCAGAACCCACAGAGGCAGAGTAGGCTGGGGATCCCCTGGGGGGCCAGGGAGTTGGGAGTGAAGAGCAGGTGCTACTGATGAGCGTGGTTTCTCTTCGGAGTGATGAGATGTCCTCAGTTAAATGACAGTGGTAGTTGTGTGTGACTATACTTAATCTATTCAAAGTCACTGAAATGTATATTTGGAAAAGTCAGTTTTATGGTATGTGAAGTATATCTCAATAAAGTGCTCCTTTAAAAAATGAAATTGGCAGGCATGGTGCCACATGCATGTAATCCCTGCATTCATCAGGCTGAGGCGGGAGAATCTCCACAAGGTCAAGGCAAGCCTAGGTGACGCCGTAAGTCCAAGGCGAGCCTGAAGTACATAGTGAGACCCTGTCTCAAAGAAATAAATACATACAGTCAACATAGTTTGTATAAATATGCACACACTGTGTGAATAGTGAGGAAAGAATTTGTATTGCGTACTGATACAGCTCTATGGAGTGGGAGGGCAAATGTTCAGATGAAATCAACTCCTCTGTTGTTAGGGAATTCAGTTCAGCTCAACATGTTTTTATTAAGCTTCTACATGTGTCAGGCACAAAATAGATGCATTCTTGGGTTTTTTGTTTTTTTGGTACCAGGGATTGAACTCACGACCTTGCACTTGCCAGGCAGGTGCTTAAGCCACTAAGCTAAATCCCCAATGATAGATGCATTCTTCGGTTTAGTTTTCACAGCAGACTTCAGTACCTTGGCCCCAGATACATTTCACACTAGAGGGAACTGAGACTGAGAGACCTGTTCAAGGTTTTACAGCTGGTAAAGGGCAGAGCTGGGACTTAGCCCACAGACCGACTCCTACAGCGTGTGGCACTAACCACGGCACAAAGAAAGACCTGATGATAGAGATAGTAGATAATAGTCTAGCTTGCTTTCTCTATTGGGGACCAGAAGAATTTTCCAAAAATAATTTCAGAGTTTGTGTTTGGTATCTGATTAAAAACAAACAATGCAGAGAAGCCTGCCTCTGCGTAGCCAATGCCCCCGACTCATACTTTAAAGACTTTGGGACATAGGATGGAATCATGCTGGGTCTAACAGCAGTTTGCTGGCATCTGTTTGAGGATGCTATTTCTTTTTATCTTAAGGCTGTTCTTAGCATTTTCCTAAACCTAAACCAAATATGCACACCAAAGTACAAAAATTAAATAAAAGCCACAGAATGACGACCTCTCGGTGCATAGAAGTGATCTGGGAGTGAGGTCATGATGGCTCAAGACAGCTCTCTGAACCCAAGTCATGCTGCCCTGCACAGTGTGGAGCTGTCACTGGGAAGCCAGGGACAGCACCTCTCTCTTTCACATCTTTTTGGAGGCAAATAACTAGGTCTCAGGATCACTAGAAGTTTGCATTTTGTCATTTTTATGTGCAGCAAATCACCCTCCAGATATTCATTGTTCCCAGTGGGTCCAGCTGACCTGATTCCAGGTGTCACTGGATCCAGGCCTCTCTTGTCTCCACTTTGTTAGGTTTTTGGGGCAATAAGAAAGAAGATATAAAATAAATATAGCCTTTATTCTAGGGACATGGAGAGAAGTCCATGACTACAGACAGCCTGGCATTCTTTGACCCACACGTGTGGCATAGGGTACACATAAACCTCCAACCAGGGGTGGCACTTAGGGCGGGCATTGATAACGCACAAGTTACTGATTGGGACCCCTTTTTGCACCACTGGGAAAGGAAGTTGTCACAGGGGGAGGAGGAAGTGACCTCAAGGTAAATACACCGTTTGGTCCTGCCTCTCACCGCAGCTTATCCTAGGGCAAAACTCTTTCATTCCTGTCTTTGTATTGTTAGGAAAAGGGCGAAGTCTCTCTCTTACTACTTCTTGCTGGGAGGGGGCGCCATATTGGGGCTTAGGAAGGTCGATGGGGATGATGGTTGATGCCCAAGTAGAAGCTTGTACCAGGTGGTTTAGCCAGGACAACTTTATCATTGGCACGTGCCCACATCTTAGACTGGAAAAACAAAGAGACAAGGTGCCATGAGGAGGAAGGCCACTATTATATTTAAAGACTCAGATTATATTTAAAGAGTGAAGTTATGAGAGGTGATTATTCCCCCATCTGAAAGGATGAAAGTTAAGAATGTAGGCAGGCAGGGCTTGTCTCTGGTCCAGGAGTTGAGCTAGAAAGAATATGTATGATGTGGAAGTCTTTAGGAAAGACTGTCAAGAGTCCTGCAGTAAAAAAGATAATACAATGTAAGGAATGAGGAACCGAACTGGATAACAAAACATGACTTAGCCTGAGAGGTGTGGCTGTGAGGCCTTGGTGAGATGGAGATGACCACTCAGGATGGTTAGATTCAGGGTTGGGAGGGCACCGCTTAGCTTGCGTGATGTGGAACCAGAGTGAGAGTTTAGCAACTTTGGCCGCTGTTGGGGTTGCCAAGAAGACCAGGTAGGGGCCGCTCTACCTCGGTTGTAGTCCTGTGGATCTAGAACATCTGAGATAAATTAGATCTCCTGGGGATATGGTGGGATCTGGCTTGGTCCCCTCAGAAGGTTGAGGAAGGCAGAGATCAGCATGTTGTCGTAATAAGTGTCGGAGGAAGGAGAGGATTGGGATGTAGTCAGCAAGAGGAGGGAGACCCTGCGGGGTAGGAAGATTGTGGAGTAAGAATGGGCTGCCATACATAAATTTAAAAGGACTTAAAAATGTAGGAGCCCGGGGAAGTGCCCTGAGCTCGGCTAAGGCTAGGGGCAAAAGTTGAGGCCAAGGTTGGTATAATTTTAAAATAAGTTTTGTAAGATGTGTTTTTATGAGGCCATTTGCCTTTTTTACTTTCCCTGAGGACTGAGGATGGTATGGGATGTGTAGGCGCCAGGTGATGTGCAAGCTTGAGGATACCTGTTGGGTGATTTGAGAAATAAAGGCTGGCTGAATACTCTGAGGTAGACCAAACCTTGGGATGATACCCTGTAACAGGATGTTAGTAACTACATCAGCAGTCTCTCTGGTTGTGGGAAAGGCTTTTATCCATCCTGAAAAAGTACAAACAAAGGTGAGAAGATATTTGAGAGTTTTGTGGCAGGGCATGTGTATAAAATCTCCCTGCCAGTCCTGTCCAGGGGTGTGTCTGCGACATCGATGAATAGAAAAGGAAGAGGGTGGTATGTGTCCCTGAGGAGAGGTTTTACTATAGAGATGACAGGTCTAAGTTGTTGAGACCTCGGAGTACCTGGGTCAGTCTATATAAATCTTTAATCTTTAATATCTAAGGGTGAATGGGGAGGTTTAAGAAAACCATTGTTTAAAAGGCACTTAATTATAAATTTAAGTCCCTGTAAATGTTTGGGAGCTATGGGATATTGGGGAACACAAGGAAAAATTGAAGAATCCCCAAGATGAATTAAAATAAGCATGGCATGGGTAGCACAGGTGGGATTGGAGGTGTCCCAGACTATGAGGTCAACCAGAGAAGAAGATCTCTACCTAAAAGGGGTGTGGGACATGTTGGAATTACTAGGAAGTTACGGGTAAAGAAGAGAGTCTGGAACCTGCATGGAATAAGCCCTGTCTGCAAAGGCTGCATAGGTTGGCCGTCAACACCCACTATAGAGACTGAGGACTTAATATAATGGCCTGAAAACTCAGGAAGAAACCTATATATGGCCTCTGTGTCCACAAGCACAGAGAATGTCTTACCTGAGACCTCCAGTGGGACTTGGGGCTCTGAGAAGGAGCCTCAAGGGGGGACTGTGGACCCTGAGTGCCATCAGTTTTCGGTAGCAGGTCCAAGTATATCAGTCAGCGATGAATCCGGTGGTGATGGAATCTCCTGTGAGCACAAGGAGTTAGAGGATGGCTTACCCGCTCTCTGGTGGCTAGGACAGTCGCTCTTCCAATGGCCCTTGAGATTGCATAGGAACGCCAGGGTTGGGGCACTCTCTTGCCCATTGTCCTTCTTGTTGCACTTGAAGCGTGATCTGGGAGGGGCTCAGGCAGCTCTGCCTTGTCTCAGTTTACCTTTCTCAGAGCTCCAAGTGTCACTGCTAAAAGATCAGGTTGTTATTTTTTATTTTTATCTCTGTTGTTGAAAACATGAAAAGCCACATTAAGAAGGTCTCCCTGTGGGGTTTGAGGGCCAAGTTTAGCCTTTTGTCTTGGAATCTGGCCCACAGAGGGAGATATCTGTCCTCTCCACAGTCACAAGACATCTGGTTTTTATCTTGGGTAGATGTACAGCTCTAAGTCTAAAGGAGACAATGGCACACAATCAATTAAGTATGCAGGAGTCAAATAATAGAATCAACTGGGTATTTATGAGTATAATTTTAGTAATGGCTTCCCATAAGGAGGATAAAGATAAGGTCCAGGGAATTTTAGAAATTGACACGTCATTGACTTGTCATACACACATTTAGGCTTTGCAATTGTATAAGTGCATCCTGTGCTGTTAGAATGTCTAATGCCATCTGATTTTTGGAGGATGGCCTGTTTTATTAATTTTACCTTTTTATTTAGGAGAGAGAGATCAACTGCAGTGTCATATAAACTTTTTCTGGAAAATATCTGGTGGATCCCAGCAAAAGGAATTTATAATTATCTCTTAATTTTAGTTGTTGAACATCTACAAGATTGATAACAGTATAGTGCAGTAGAGGCAGCAAGCTTAACATAGAAAATTAAATGGAACTATCATTTTATATTAACCATGGGTGTCTTTAACATTTGAGCACTGAAGAAACAGTGACATTGTTTGGACATTGTGACATTGTTTGGACTGTCTATTATTTAAGCATCTCTAAGTACATATATTATTTGACTGGTGACCTCATGTTGGTC
>PVJX010037886.1:0-16667 GCA_004027295.1 Dolichotis patagonum
GTGGCTGTGTCACTGTAAGGCAGATAAGAGCTGAGGCCCTCAGGGATCTCTTGTTTGATTAAACAGCTGAGAGTAGATAGCACTGAGACAGTTGTCATGTAGAACAACACTAGATGATCTTATGCATGATGTGCAAGTCGTTAGGAAAGACTGTCAAGAGTCCTGCTGTAAAAAAGATAATTAATAAAATGTAAGAATGAGGAACCAAACTGTATAACAGAACATGACTTAGCCTGAGACTGAGGTTATGAGGCCTTGTTGAGACAGAGATGACACTCAGGATGGTTAGATTCAGGGTTGGGAGGGTACCGCTTAGCTTGCGTGATGCGAAACCAGGGAGTTGCTGGGAGTCCAGCAACTTTGATTGTAGTTGGGGTTGCCAAGAAGACCAAGTAGGGGCCACTCCACCTTGTTTGTAGTCCTGTGGATTTAGAGCATTTGAGATAAATTAGATCTCCTGGGGATATGGGAGGATCTGGCTTGGTCCTTTCAGAAGGCTGAGGAAGGCAGAGATCAGCATGTTGTTGTAACAAGTGTCAGAGGAAGGAGAGGATTGGGATGTAGTCAGCAAAAGGAGGGAGACTGTGGGGTAGGAAGATTGTGGAGTAAGAATGGTCTGCCATACGTAAGTTCAAAAGGACTTAAAAATGTAGGAGCCTGGGGAAGTGCCTTGAGCTTGGCTAAGGTTAGGGGCAAAAGTTGAGGCCAAGGTTGGTGTAACTCTAAAATAAGTTTCGTAAGGTGTGCTTTATGAGGCCATTTGCCTTTTCTACTTTCCCTGAGAATTGAGGATGGTATGGAATGTGTAGGTGCCAGGTGATGTGCAAGCTTGAGGATACCTGTTAGGTGATTTGAGAAGTAAAGGCTGGACCATTATCTGACTGAATACTCTGAGGTAGACAAAACGTTGGGATGATTTCCTGTAACAGGATGTTAGTAACTATATCAGCAGTCTCCGTGGTTGTGGGAAAGACTTGTATCCATCCTGAACATGTACAAACAAAGGTGAGAAGATATTTAAGAGTTTTATGGGGCGGGACCAAACTGTAGTCACCTTTCCCAGTGGTGCAAAAATAACCCCAATCAATAACCTGTGCATTACCTGTGCCCGCCCTAAGCGCCACCCTGGTCAGTAGTTATATGAGTACCCTAACCCGCATGTGCAGGTGAGAGAAAGCCAGGCTGTCTATGGTCATGGACTTCTTTCCACGTCCTTAGAATAAAGGTCTTTTATCTCATATTTGCTGCTTTATCACACTGAAAATACTAACACTCATCTCTTCAGCAGTTTACAAAATATGGCAAGTGTTTAATTTTTTAAAAAATAATATACATATACAGCAGTAAAAGACCGACTACCATTAATTTCCCTAAAGTTTTTCACTGTCATCCTGGATACATTTATCCTAAGCACACTTGCCACTCTGAAGAAGAACTAGAAGTCCTTTTTCAAGTCTTCAAGTAGTTACACTGCCATGGCTGCCTCAGTGTCCGGAGTCAGTTCAAGGTGTTTACCTTTCAAGCTCATGTTAATTCTTAGAAAGAGCTAGGAGTTGCAGGGTGCCAGATGTGATTAAGGTGATAAGAACACATCAAAATGTCTTTAGGAGTCTGCCTAAAGGAGCAGCCACCATATTTTGTGAGCAGGATCAGTCACCGTATTTCCCAAAAACACAATATCCCAAAAACACAATGGAAGAAGTCTTCCAGAACTGCTTCAGAAAGTGTTAAGAACAACAGTATGTGTCTGAAGAGGGGGGATACTTTGAAGGATATTAATGGGAATGGGTCTTTATTTTATTTTCAAAAGAAAAAAATGCAACAGAATTTCAAAACAAGAAAATAGAGGAGTAACAATAATTAATTAATAAGTAATTATTAATTAAAAATAGATAAGTAACAACAATTAATTAATATGTTGTATTGCTATCTACAGATTAGTTACTCAGAGTACAAGATAAAGGCATGGGATATTGCTTAAACAATGTTAGCATAAATCTTGCTTTTCCAAAAACTAAGAGAAGCAAGCAGTATCACTATCTTTTTTTAATTTTTTTTTTAATTTTAAAGCGAGTAAAACAAAAGAGGGCAGAACAGAGCAGATCAGAACAGGACAAGATAAGGAACACAGTACATTAAGACAACTGGAGATTAACAGTAGCTATCACAATATCCCTTTCTCTGCTATAGCTGAGCATAGTTTCAAATATAATAATATCAAATATAACACAATAGTATAAGCCCATTCATAGAGTGAAAGAATTACAGGGCATTCTGAACGAAATAACAGATAATGATCAATGGCTACTATAATATCTCATTTTCAATAAAAAATTTTGTTTATACTATCACATATATTAAAATCCCAATAAGACACAACATGATAGAACCAATGGTAATAGAAGAATAGAAGCATGGTAGGACTTCTAAGAAAGATGATATTAAATCAGCAATAGCTGTCATAATGTTTTGTTTTCTTCAAAACAGCTGTTCATACCATCACGCATAATAAAGTCTTAACTATCTTGTTTTCCCTTCCTTGTTTTTCCCTTTCCCCCATTGCAGTTTTTCTTTATTTTGAACAGTTTCTTTTCAATTCACAATATCTGTTGTACATTTTGGACCCTATTTACTCACTGAGTTCCTCTCACTAGTGAAACTATGTAATGTTTACATATGAGAGTCTGATTTATTTCACTTATGAGTATCATCTGAAATTGCAACATTCATACAAAAAAGTCCCAAGTTTCTCCTTCTTAAGACTAAGTGGTACATCATTCCATTAAACAAGCACATCTTTGTTGGCTATTCATCAATTGATGGGCATTTGGATTGTTTTCAAGATTTAGCTATTACAAATTTTGCTGCTATAAATATGGGTGTACATATATTACTGTGGTGTAATGTTCTCAATTCTTTTAGGAAAATACCCAGAAATGGAATAGCTGGGTCAAATGGGACCTCTGTCCTCGTTTATTGAGAAATCTCCACACTGATTTCCACATGACTGTAACAGTCTACACTACCATCAACACAGGTGAAACATCTATTTTTCACACAGCCCCTCCAGCATTTGTTATTGTTTGACTTCTTGATGATAGCCAATTCTTTCTGGAGTGAGATGGAATCTCAGTGTTTTTTAATTTGCATCTCTTGGATGATCAATGATGTTGAATTCTTTTTCATATATTTATTTGCCATTTATATTTCTTCATCTGAGAAAATGTGTATTAGTTGCACATGGCATGATACATTGAATGGAAGATCCCAAAAACTCCACCAGAAGAGTTCTACATTTAATATCCAAATTCAAAAGTGTAGTCAAATACAAAGTCATCCTTCAAAAATCAATAACATTCCTGTATACAAGCAACAAACTCACTCAGAGAAAAATTAGAGAATCCATACAAGTTACAGTACTATTCCCCAAAATGGAGCACTTAGGAATCAATCTAACAAAAGAAATAAAATATCTGTACACTGAAAATTGCAGTGCTCTGAAAAAGGAGATCAAAGAGAATATCAGAAAATAGAAAGATATTCCTTGTTTATGGATAAGAAGAGTCAACATAGAGAAAATGACCACAGTCCCTAAATTGTGCATAGTTAATACAATCTCAAGCAAAACACCATTAGCATACTTCACGCAACTACAGAAAATAGTCCTAAAATGCATTTGGGACCAGAAAATACCTAGAATAAAAAAAGTAATTCTGGGCAACAAAGGCAGGGCAGGAGATATCACAATTCCTTACTTGAAATTATATTACAAAGCTACTGGGATGAAATCAGCATGGTATTGGGGAAACAAAAACAGAACTGAGCATCACTGGACTAGAATAAGAAACACAGGTGTGACTCCAAACACACTCAACCACTTTATCTTTGACAAAGAGACCAAACATGTTCACTGGAAGAAAGATAGTCTCTTTAAGACAAAGAGTGACTTTCCACATGCTGAAGACTAAAACTAGAACTGTGCCTATCACCATGCAATAAAGTAAAACTGGATCAAGGATCTAAATATTAAAACAGAAACACAAAATCTACTGGATGAGACAATAGCTACTTCAAAGGCATAAGTTTAGACAGAAACTGCATCAACAAAACCCAGACTGCTTGGGAAATACTAAAAAGAATCAAGAATTGTGCTCTAAAATTCCTAAAAGGCTTTTGCACAACAAAAGAAATAATCAACATAGTAAAAAGAAAATCCAAAGAATGGAAAAAATTATGCCCATTTGTCCCTCAGATAAAGGACTTATATCTAGAACATGGAATAAATCAGAAAAAAATCAGATCCACTAAATTCAAAGAAAATTGTTTAATTTTTAGAATTACTCTCATTGTATTTCTTCCTCTCCTCACAGCAAAAAACATGTATTAATATTGTTTTATTTTTCTATAGTTTATTGTTTTATGTAAGTAGCTATTATGCCTTCATAAATATCCTTGGCACACAAATATGTATGTAAATATGCATGCATTTTAATACAAATGACAAAATATTTAAACACTTATCTCCATGTCACTTAACCATGAATGCTGTATAACATAATTTTTGTACACACAAATATATCTCAAGCTGTATTTTCCAACTGCATTTTTATTCTAGCTGTATTGTGTTGCCATTTAATATTTTATTCAGTGAATATCCTGTGGTCAGAAAATTGGGCTGCTTTTGGTATTTTGTTGTTACCACTATTAGTTGAATGGTCTTTTCATAATTTTTACCATGCAATTTTTCTCTGTACCACCAATCTTCTACTGTAGGGCTGCTAAAATTTTATACTCCTCATAACAATATCTGATGATTTGTTCACTCACAGCTTTTGAAACATAGTCAATTATCAATTATTTTATTTTTGTGCCAGTGTGTGATACTTAGAAAAATATCAATGAAATAGTAAGTTGCATCTGTCTTATTAGAAGTGAGTTTGCACATAATAGAGTAAATTTCTGTTTTCATTTGTGGAAGATCATGTTCAGATTTCTAGTACACCGTTGGCTAATATTTTTCTATTTTAAAAGCCTTTAAAATTATTCTAAATGTGAACTAATTTTAATATAAACTATCAATATCTCTGCATTTTGCTATTTTATTTACCTGGCTTTAATGTTTCTACCAGACACATCTTTTTCATTTTATACTACTGGGTTTCTATAGCTTTGCTATTTTCAATTGTATATTATTTTAATTTTTGTCAAAAGATAAAATTATATGCATTCTTCCCAAAGAACATCTTGCAATATATATACATTGAACAATGATTACATTAAATTAATGCGCAAATGTGTCACCTCAGCTAATCAACATTTTTTATGTTAACACTTAACATCCCTTCTCTCAGCATTTTTAAAGTACAGTATTGTCACAGTAGTACTATCTACTTCTGGTTTTGTTTGACATACCAACTTTGAGTCAGAGTTGGAAAAATGTCCATTATGCTTGCCCGATTATGAAGACAGTCAGACACAAGACCAGATTTTATGAGAGTGTGATTCCTTATTTTAAATTTAACAAGAATAATGTGAAGGAAATATCACACTTAGACTTTATTCTTGCTTCTGTCATTGATCAGCCCTGTAAGCATGAACATAACATAGATGACTTGTCTAAACTTAAGTTATTATTTATCACCAGGGATTACTTTGAGGATTAACTGGAAATATAATACTTCCTAGGTGACTTCCTTGGCATAGTAAATTCTTCAAAACATTTGTGAATTCTGGAAATTTTTATGTGTAATTTTTTCTTATAAAAGATGATATTTAGATCTGGACATAGTGGCAGAGCCTAGCAGAATTTTAAGAAATGTTAACTGTTGATACATATTTAGGATCATGGGTAGAGAAGAGATAATTATGTGTTTGTTTATTTGCACAGTTAGGAAAGGTTTTTCTAGTCTCCAGACTTCTTCTCTTTCTATTTTAGTTCAAGAACCAATTCGCTGTTAAACATGCTAATTTGAGGTATTACCACATCCCTCCCCAGAAGAAAAGTACTGCAATGCTGTCATTACTCACAATGTCTTGGTTCTTTGGAACCTGTTTCTATTGAGACACTGTTTCTGTATTTGCCTTTGTGATTTGCTAATCCCATTTACTGTGCAGCAATCACTGTATTACTGATGACATTGAATTGTTCTTTGACATACTGAATATTAACTTCTAGTGACTTTCTCAAAGGTTATTATTCTTCTTTGTTGATGATTGCTGCAAAGGTAAGTTATAATCTATTCAGGAAAATGTGAAACTTCTTTTTGCCATATGAATTTGGACCTCTGTAAAGTTACAACTAACTTTCCAAATAAGTCTTCTCCAGCTGCTTAGCCTGTATTTTATAGCATTCTTGGAATATCTCTTCCTATGCAATGACACACTTGCTTTTTAGATAATTACCATCAGGCTGGATAGAGTAGAGGCCTAGAGTAGAACAGAGACGAGTAGCATCTCTTGCTTAAGGGCTTCAGTCTTTCATCTACTACAGCTCAGGAAAGAACCAGGACAGCGAAAGAGTCACCACATTGATCTGAGGCAGAAGGGATCATTGGCTTTTTGGCATTGTGGAGAGAATATGTAGAAAATCCTTGGGAGAGATGCTTATGATCATCCCAAAGGGTTGACTAACACATAGAACAGAGTGTACAGAAAAGTTGGAGTCATTATCCTCGGTGTTACTGGGAGAACAGAGCAGGAGACAATCAACAGATTAAATGTTGACTGCTACCTATTCAGGTCTTCAAATGCTACAGCCTGGATGTTGGAAAGAAATATGAGGATAGCGGAAGAAGAGCTGATGAAAGGAATCCACCCCATTAAGGTGCTGCCAGAACCTCAGCCTATTCCAGGTCCTAAGGATGCTTACAAATTTGTAGGAAGCCACTGAATGCTGGACTCTGAGATGTCAGTACAAGATGAAATATAGGGGTCAGTGAGGTGTGGGTTGAGGCTGGGCATGCTTGGTCTCATCCAAATTGTATGGCTTGCCACATTTGGCAAATCTGTGTTCAGAAGGCAGATTCTAAATTTACTATTTGCTCATATAATATTCTATTTATGGCTTTACTATTTCTTATAGGAACCAAACCCAGGATTGAAAACATACTGAGGTGATGACTTTGGTGTGCAGGACCTATAACTGAGCCAGGGTTGTATAGTAAACTTTCATGCCCCATCACATCATAGTATATATGGGTTTTATTATCAGATACAAGTAGGAACTGTGCTGCTTCTCTGGTTATGGTAATTGTTCGAAAAGTGGCTACCCAGCCTCTTCTAGTCTAACTGAAATTAGTTTAGGATAAAAACCATGGGGCATTTATTTAAAAATTTTCCATTTCTGTGGCATTAGATACTGAAAATGTATTTTTACCTGGTAGTACAGCTAAGAGACATGTAATTATCAAGACTGGCTATCTTCTTGTTCTTGGGCTCTTGGAGAAAAATTAGTCCTTAGCCATGGAGAGAGGCAGTAAGAAAAATAACTATGGTGAGAGATGAGGAAAGTCTGGTGGAATTTTACCCCTGATTTTCACAAGATGTATTCCTGTTTACTACTTACAATTCAGTGTATACTTTTTTTGCTTTAAGCTAAATCAAGTAGGATTTTTATTTTTCATAAGTAAGATAAACATGTTAAAAATTAGATTATATGTATGTAGGTATACATATATAAATGTATGTATGCATATGCATGCAAGACATACATATGCATACATCAAAAAGAACAGTTTGTGCTGTCATTGTTTGATTGACTTTATTTTTTATGCCTAGATCTTATAACCCAAATAACTACTTCTAAGATAACCATATGCAAAATATTAACTAGTGTTCATTTCCTATTATTTTTTTTAAATTCTGTGTCATTTCCATCCTTTTTTCTGTTTTGCTTTTTAAAATAAAAATAAATAAATAAAATTCCTAGCAATATGTCTACCCAGTTAAACTTGCACAAATTGTGCTATTATTTATACTGGTGTTGGTAGTCTACTGAATGCTATGGTTATTATTAGTAATAACTCTGGTTCTCATATGTTTATCATTACTCTTTTTACTGCCTCTACCTCATATATACACTAAACAGAAATCATCTTTGAGAGTTCCCATCTCATACCCATGACCTTAGTCCTTGGGTGACTAAAGCACAGTAAAAAATTAAAATGGTATAATAACTTAAATTTACACTCATTCAATCAGAAATATATGGAAACGAAAGTGATGAAGCAATTTTTATTAAGTATTTCGGTGTTTACTCGGTTCATATTTCCCCACTGTTATTTCACAGTGAAAGTATACATGGTGTTTTAACACCAGTGGTAACTCATGGAAGATAAACCTTTTTTATTTATATAAAACTGAACATGCTAAGATTGAAAACTTTATTAACCTGATATAGGGTGATTTTAAATATTCTATGATAACCAAGTTTGCCACTATTTTTATAATTATTAGCAAACAAGGTTATTGAGTTAAGTTGAATTTTTTAAAGTTGTAATTATATTAGAAAACTCTTAATAGAAAATTAATTTTGAATAGCAAGTTTTAGATTGTACTCTCTTCCTAGTTCTAGAGAAACACTTTAGAATTAGTTTTAATGTTTTGCTTGTTCTGTGAAAACACTTTAGCAAGGCTTTCCATGCAGAAACAAATGAACATTCCGGGAATATTAGTAGGTTTAAGAAGATGCAGAAAAGCATTAGACTTAGTATATTCCCCTTCTTTAATACAAATCACTGTATCTATCTGTGAAAATTTATTCTGTCAATGCTTATAATCATTATTTACTTTACATCAGTTTTTAAATACAGAAAGTGTCAATTTTGATTCATCATTATTTATGAGGATGCAGGTGAATTGAATTTTAAAGTTGTCAAAGGAATTGTAATTAATCCTGATTGTAAGAGATCAATTTCATTGTAATATGTCTGAAACTGTTTCATTTATTTTCTTCAGTTGATTATAGGGTAGTAAGGTTAATTTGCTTTCTCCTTCCCAAAATCTGACATCAGTACCTGCTTAATTCTTCCAGTTGGCATGGAGCACAACATATTTGAAGGCTTTCAGATTATTTTTATTTCTAAAAAATATTATTTAAAAATGTCTTTAGAACCTAAATGTATACCTCTGGAATCCACGCATTGCTCTCTGTCATGAAGGTTTACAGCTATTTATCAGGTCACCCATGTCTGAACACACTTTACTCGCTTTTACATCAATTAAATGGAGACTGTTATTTTTTATTATTATTTTATTTTAAAGAGAATAAAACCAAACCAAACAAAACAGAATAAAGCTAATCAGAACAGAACAATGAAAGCAATACAGGACTTCAATACAAGATAATAGGAAATCAACAAGATATTTTCTACTATAATATTTCTTGTTTTCTTTGAAATTGCTGTTAGAACCATTGAACATAATAAAACCAACTAAAATAAAACAGAATAAAACCTATCAAAACAAAAGAATGAAAGCATACTTAAGATAATACAAACAAACAAAATAAAACAGAATAAAGCCAATCAAAACAAACAGTGAAAGTGATAGAATTTCAAAATATAGTAATAGGAAATCAATGATAGCTACCATAATGTCTCTTGTTACCTTCAAAATTGCTGCCCATACATCAGACATATAAAATAAAACAAAACAGAGCAGAATAAAATCAATCAATACAGACCTTTGAATAAAACAAAACAATAAAATAGAACAAAACAGTGAGATCAGTATTAGATTTCAAAAACAAGACAGAGAGAACCACCCATATTTACTATTTTGCATATTGTTATCCTCTAATAGATGCTCAGACTTCAAGCCTTAGTTCTGCAAAGTTCAATCAAATAAGACAAACATTAAGTTGTTTCAATAAAAGTTCAATCAAACAATACAAGCATTAAGTTGTTTGGGAACCTCAACTCAGCCTGTCCTCCCAATAAGATGGCTGCTTATGGGTGTGTGTGTGTGTGTGTGTGTGTGTGTGTGTTTTCTTCTCTCCAAGCCCACTCATAGGAAGGGTGAACTGGCTTCTAGTTACTCCTCCCAGGCCCAGCATGGCTTCTGGTGAATCTAAACCTCCTGATATGTGTCACTATGAGTATACTACTTACTCAGATCAAAGGAAAATAATGAATTTGAATGTAATCATTTTGTTAGACTTAATTTCCAGTGTTCAGGAAATACAGGTAGTTATAAAGCAAATTAAATACCAGTATGAATTAATCAGTCAACTCCAGAATATAGAACATTCTGCAAAACAATTTTTTAAACTGGCCTCAGAAAATTGGTATCATCCAAAATATGGGAAAGCCTGATATATTAGTCAGATAGATTTTCATTATCTGAAATAATTAATTTATGAAGAGAAAAGCTCACAGTTTGGGGGTTTAGTTTACAATCAGTTGTCCCCTGTGTTTTGGGGCCACAGTGGCATGCTATGATGGGAGAAATGGTAGATCAAAGTTACTCATCTGGCTGGAATGCAGAAGAGAGAAAGTGGAGAGTGCTAGATTCTCACTGTTTCCTTTGAGGGAACACTCTACATTTTAGCACCTGTAACAAATGTCATAAGCCAAGTAACTTATAAACAACTGATTTTCTCTTTCTTCACAGTATAGGAGGCTGGTAAGTGTAAGATCAAGAATCCAGGAAATTCAGTGTCTGTTTAAAGCCTTTTTCTTGGGAGATGTTCAATGCCTGTCAACCCGAGGTGGAAGAACAAACAGTTCCCTTCAATCTCTATTCCAATGTTATTAATCCTATTTAGGAAGACATTGTCTTCATGACCTAATCACCCCCAGAAAGTCTTAAATATGCATACCACATCCCTGTGGGGGTTAGAATGTTGACATTTCGACTTTGGAAGAAGATAAACATTGAGTTCATATAACAGCGGTTTATTCCAGTATTTAATTTTGTGTATATTTGTATTCTTTATAAAAATAAAAAAGGCATCCTAAGAGGTATTGAGTTAGCTGTCATTAGAATTTTTAATGTATTACTAGGAATTTTTTTTACTATAGTATATTATAGTAAAGTATTGAGTTTTGGAACCCAAGTGTGGATTGAAATTACATTCTATTTGTTCAACCCCTTCTTTACTGCAAAACACGTCTTACTACTTGAGGGTTCCTGAGTCAATCATGTAACCTTGCTAAATCTCAGATGTATTAACTGAGGGGGCATAAATCATATTACAAAGGTCAAGAGCTTAACAAACACTCCATAAATGTTAGCACTTACTCCTATTAAGATAATATTATTTTATCATTAGTATGTCTTAGTACCAGATTACCAATATGCTAATTATTAGTGTATTTCATGGACAGTTAGAAGAAATTGCACATTTAAGATTTGCTCTGTAATGTGCCAAACTGTCTGTGAAAGGATGAACTAAACTAAATCATGATATGGCAAGGATTTCCACATGTAATTTCCACACTTGTTTATGGGACATTCCCTTCCCTTTTAGAAAGTGCCTTCTGTGTCTTTTACTCATCTGCATGGCCTTTCAGAGACATCAGGTCTGCCTACCCCCTGTTTCCCATGCTTTAAGCACCGACTGTCGTTTAACTATCATCCACTTTTCTGCCTTTGCTCCCATCAGCACCAGTCACCCTTGTTTCATGTGGCTCTTACCATAACCACCTTCTAGCCTACTATCTTCAGAAATGAAATTCTGGAGAGTAAATGGGTTGTTTGAGGTAGGTAAGCTTCTAGGTCCTCCCAACCAAATACGTTATATCCTCTAGTCTCCACTGCAGGCAGTATCATTGTAGCAGAATGCCTTAGAGTAGCCTAAATCAAAATTCCATGCAAACTACATGAGTTGTGCTTAATCTTCTATCAAGTACTGTTTAAAAAGTAAGTGAAATGAGTGAGATTAATTTTGATGATATATTTCAGGTAATGTAGTATATCAAAGTATTATAATTCCATCATGCAGTCAATATAAAAGTGAAACACTTTGTATTTTTTCATTGTAGGTCTTTCAGATCTGGTGTGTATTTTAAAGTCTTGGCACATCTCACTTTGGATAAACCATATTTTATAACTGTGATCACTTATCACATGTGCCAAGTAGCTAATGTATCGAACAGTATTTCTTTAAAGAGTAGCTACTAATCATATGCCTAAATAAAAAGCTCGTATCTTACACATGAATAAAGAAGGGTGGAGTCACAGATTCATCTTACTTTATATATCATATTATATATTGGGAAAACACCAAATATAAATGGTGCTCACTTTGAAAATATTACTTTCTTAGAGACTCGATTTGGACTATAAAAAGCCAAAATGGGAAAAAAAAGTTATAATAACATTTATTGAACAATGACTGTGATAAGGATATTTAAGCACATTCCATTTAATGCTTAAAGCAATCTCTTGGCAAAATAACTGTTAAATCCCATTTTCTAGCTGAGAGAACTGAGTTTCAGTGAGGTTTTCTTATTACAGATTTGTAAAATTTGGCCAATTTTTAAAGAAGCTGGCATTCTAAACTTTAGTCTGTTTAACTGTAATCCCCAGTAAACTTCCTCTGGAAAAGGATGGGGAAGTGGAAGGAGCGATCACGCTGCTTAGAGTAGGAGAGAGAAAAGGTGGAAAGTATAGAAATTTTGTTAACCATAGATATTGAGCACGTGATGCAGTGATAAATAGGACACAGATGATAAGGGATCACAGGGATTTTTCTACATCACCTTGAAGTTCCAACTCTTTCTTTTTTGTTAAGCAAATGCTTTACCACTGGGCCATACCTGCACTGGCTTTCTATTTTACATCTTTTTTTCACCTCAATTTGTGTTTCATTTCATGCTTTCTCATGAAGCATCTATAATTATGAAATTTGTTCTATTTTAGTTCAATGTAGAGTGCTTTAATGGATGGTTCTCTCTAAATCCTATTACTGTATAACTGAGATCATCCCAATATTAATGGCTTTGTAGACAGGAAAGAGTGTTAAACTACTAATAAGTACAATGTTATGTATATTTTATGCCAGTCACTTAAAATTTATGTCTGTTGCTAAAACATTTATTCAATGTAGATGGCTTATTTTATGTCCCTGTAGCTAGTATTATAATCCTATTAAATAGCTAAAACGCTTGTGCCTTTTCTATCAATATTCACTTAACGTCAGTGTTTCCTAAAACACATATGGCATGAAAATAACCACCTTGCATTTGAAATAGTTTATAATGTCCACTACAGCTAGCTGCAGATTTATGAAATTCAGTATGTTAAGACATCCATGTTATTGCTAGAAAGGAAAGGAAAGGGGCTGCTTCACCAACTGAAATTGGACTTTCACACTGGACATGATTTCTGCCTTATTGTACCCTCATGGTAAGTCAAGGACCAGTTATCTAGGGACAGTACTCTGGCTTATGACTAGAACCCTTAAGATTTTTCCTATGTGCTCTTCTGATCACCACAGCAATGCCATAAAGACAAATAGGGTGGCATTTAGTGTTTTTCCCCCCCAAAGTATATGCTTTTATGAAAACTAATAGCTCACAAAAATTAAATAAACATCTTAGCAAGGTTTAATTTGCCTAAAACAAAAATAGAGTACAACAAAACTCTAATGTCTCATAAAATAAAGGAAATGAGCATACGGCCTTATTGTGGAACTAGACGGTAGCATTTGGAGACATGGTATTTGAATTGAGCATTTAAAAATTAATTAATTGATGGGGATATGTAAGAAATTCTCAAAAACAGGAAGTAGCATACATATGAAAAATAATAACCTTTCCATTCATCATAACTCTTAAGCCTAGTAAAAATACAGAGAAGCCAGAAAGAAATTTATGGGAATAAAGCTGGATAGTTAGACTTTTGCCAGGATGAAAATAGCTATAAGTGTCCCACTGAGCATTTTGTCCTCCTGGGACAAGGGGGTAAGACTTGTGGTTTTAAACTATATAACTAACAAGCAAATAGCTCTGTGTTTGTATTTACGATAGTTGGGCATAGGAAGAAAAATGTGTTAGAAAGAGAACAGATCAAATGCAATGATGCAGTAAGAAATGGTAATGCGTAAATGAGATGTATGTCAAAGAGGAATATGACATAGACAGTGGATTAGAATCTGAGCATTAGGCTTTTTTTTATAAGTCATGAAAGCATTACTTTAGAAACACAAGAGAAATCAATATCATTTAGGCAGATCAGGGAAAATAAGGCAGATTTATGGTTTTCTGAAGAAGGCTCATTGTTCTTTGTGATACTGATGACAACAAAAATGAGAGAGATGAAGAACACAGGATAATTCAGCGATAGGAGTCCCTACCCGTGCTGGGAGCAGTTAGATTTCTATGCAAAAGATTTTGACATTTTATTTATCACAGTTCTGCCCAAACACTCATCCACTTTGGATTAATTGCTTCTAAAACGGTGTTTTAAATGTTGAGTCAGTAGTGAAATAATTAACTAGGTGACCGTTTTTCATTTCATGCTTTAATGCCAGAAGGACATTATGAGCAATGTGTACTTAGCTGTGTTCTAATTGTAACTGAGAAGAAATGCCTTGTTTCGTATTATCATGGGTTGTGAGCAGCATTTTAATATGAAGTATCTAAAACAATTTATTTTTAATGCTTTCTGCACTGTGATTGGACTGGCACTGAGAGATCAAAGATTTCAGAAAATTCCATGATAAACACATTTGTGATCAAAGGCAAACGTGATATCAGATTCCAATCTGCCATCAGTATAGGACCAGTTTCCTCTCCCTTGGCACTGTCAATATGTTGACGTGGAAAATGAGTTTTCTGTATACTCCTGGATGATTTACCTTACTCTCTATAGTTTCCTGTCATAGGCACCCATAACAGAGACAGTGAGAACTGCCCATAGACATAGCCCAGCACTGCCTAGAACACAAGGGGACACTCAGTCCCACTTTCACTTGCAACCTAAAGCAAAGAAGCAACGACCACGTGTTTTACTTCCGATTAATAAATTTTTAAAGTAACACTTTGCAAACAAAATTATGAGAGATCCTGTAAAGTGATGTCAACCAGGACAAAATTATGACCAGCAGGGAAGATATCTTCTTTTTACCCAATAGTAAAAATATTACTATCCCCTGTATCTATGCATCTGAAATATCTATTCATGTGAATCATTGGTATAATTGCAGTGATAATACCTCGGTTGTCAAACTCAATTTTTTCCAAATTCATGTTCAAACACCAAAAAGTTCTAGAACAGGACATATATTTCTCAGAATAATAAATGGAAAACCAAATAATTCGTCCGTAGGTCTAAAAATTACAGTTATATACACGTTTTCTGGGACTTTAACCAATTTCACAATAATGTCTCTGTTTAACTCTCTCGTGGTTCTCATAGTTAGCCTTGTAGCTTTACTGTTGGAATCACTAGCTTTCTCTGAGGCCATGCTTATGATACTGTACGAAAATAAAGCTCAGAAGACAAGCACATGGTGGATGTTTTAACGCACTAGGACAAGCACTGTATGTTGTGTGGGGAAGAGTGGTGCTTGGACTGAACACTATCCTCTTGATTCATGGTTAGGTGAGACATTGGACTTGTCTTTGAGTGCATAGGGTTTTTCCAGTCAGATTTTCAGTTAAAAAACATACACATTTGAATCTTCAAAATTGGGAAAATTATATAATGCAATAAGACATGTTTAATTGGACTAAGAATAAGGGTAAAGAAGAATGATTCTCTGGATGAGAAATAAAAATTCTGTGTGCTCAATCTACTTGTTCCTACCAAAAAATGAAGAGAAAAAAATGTCATAAATAAAGACAAATCAATGGCAATCTGGGCAATGTAGTTTCAACTTCTAAATCTACTGAGTTCAAACTGAGCTTCTGGCAAAGTTATTCAAATTTTCTAGATCTCAATAGATTCAGTAGTAGCTAACATTATTACATGCTTTCAAATTTGGCTTAAGGATTAAAAAATAACAACAGCTAGCACTTACCAGTAGTATCCATATGTCACACATTCTTTAGGTGCTGTTTGCATCTAAAGAATATCTCTATATAATATCTTTATTAATATTAAGGGCCAACAAATGAGGTAACTACTAATATTATCTGTTTTATGAAAAAGAAACAGAAGCCATGAGAAGTTACACACCCTAAAGGGATTCAAATTTAGTCAACTGACTCCAGGAAAACACCTAAATGTTACAACATACTTTCTCAAAGAACCTTAAAATGTCCTAAATAGAATTGATTAGCAATACAAACCAGTTCTCTGACTGCTACTTAATATGTGAAGAAGCGTATAATAATCAACTTACTTAAGTGCCCAATGAAATGCAGAGATAAGAGCAAGCAAAGAGTCCAGACAGCTAATTTATTGCCAGGTTATTACCTTTCTTTTCATCATTTAGCTACCGACAGTCTGGTGACTTTTGTTTTGGTTTGGTTTCCACTTCTTCTGGTTCTCTCTAATTCAGACATTCATAAGTTTTTCCTTTACACAAATTAAGTTTGCTGTTCATTTTCTGTTATTTGGTTCAGAATACCCTGTAATTCTTTCATTCTTTTGAATGGTTTTATACTATTTTGTTATGTTTGATATTATTGTATTTGAAGCCATGCTCAACTATTACAAAGAAAGAGACGTTATGGTATCTACTGTTAATGTCCAGTTGTCTTGTTGTGAAGTGCTGT
>PVJX010037887.1:0-16669 GCA_004027295.1 Dolichotis patagonum
TAAGACTATGAAGACTGACCATAAAAAACAGACTACCCTGAACCACAGAAGATGGCCCATGGAGGCAAGTGTCTGCTGTACATTAAAGTAGCAAAATAATTTTCGGTAGATTGTGTGGGGCCCAGGTTACTTACGTTCAGTTCTTATCAAAGTTTATCCAAAAAGCAGCTTTGTATATATTATAACTTGTGAACAGCAAAGGATTTTTTTTTTTTTTACTTAAGGGCTAGAGAAATGTTTGTTCCCGATGTGTATGTGGTGATCGATTTTATTGGTTGTTCATCCATGGGTAACAACATGACTTCATGTCCACACTCTTTTAATTCTACCTGAATTTCTTTCAGCTCCCAGACACCTCATTATTTTTGTACAGAGCTGAAAAGGTTTACTTCTCAATGTGCATGGGAGGATAGACTGGTAATTTAACTTTTGAGTAGGGGCTACGAGGTTTGATTGTTCATGCATGGACACAAACATGATTTTGTCTTATAAATCTGCTTGAAGTCCTTTGATTATCAAGCATTACCTTTTGAAGAGGACCATAGGCAAAGTCCCCAATTTTGACCAAGAATTCTGCATAAAAAATTTTATTTTTGTAGACCTGAAATGAAAAATTAGTGCTATCTATACAACTAGAAGATATAAATTTGAGTTCATTAATGTGAGAGAATTGCCCCAAAAGATTTTTCATGGAATATTTTTGATTCAATAAATTGCTAAGAAATATTTGAGATTAATCTATTTGCAGTTTACGTATTATTCAGAAGAAAAAGCATATAGTCTAAGTGATAGGAAAACATTGTGGGATGTTAGGTCTTTTTAAGAGATATATTTTAAACATGAAAACAAAATATGGCATGCATTAAGGTTATGCCTCAGATTTTAACTTGAATGATGTATTTACTTGGAATTGAGATCATCTGTACCATTCTCTCTGGACAAACTGCTCTAAGTAATCAATGTATGAATGTATTTCATTTTCTCTTTGTGACTGCAGGAAGATTAGAGGTATTCATAGACGCTAAATGAAATACGATCAAATGACCAAGTAGTTTATTTTGTCTTTTCTAGTCCTCAACTTCAGAAACACTGGAATGCACCTTACACCTTTTTCTGAATACTTTCCTTAAATTTGCAGCTGTATGTGACGCCAACTCAGAGACTGCTCTGCTCTTTGTGTACAGAAAAACATCACTTCAGTAGTGAGGCCGCGATTGTCCACAAACACTACGGGCCTCCCACTACCTCAGAACTAACGGTGCTTGAAGAGGCACATGGTATCCAGGAGCCAAATCAAGCATGGCATTTATCCATTTATGCCGGGGTCAGAACACATTCAAAATTATTTCTAGGAGCGAGGAGAAATTGTAACCACCAATACTAAAGAAATGGAAAACATGAGGTCATTTGTTTTTTGTTTGTTTTGTTTTATGAATCAAAGTCCCACTAAGTAGTTCAGGGTGGCCTTGAACTTGCTATGTAATCCAGGCTGTCAACAAGAAAGCGATCACCGGGTGTGGCCCCTAACATTATACCTCTAAAACTATGAACCCGACTGTCTTTTCCTTATAAATTGTCCAGTCTCTACATTACTAATGCAGATAGACCATGGAGAAAGGCAGGCAGGGATTCAAATCCCAGCTCCACTCATGTCTATGCAGCTAAATTCCATCAATGCGTTGCCATCATGTTCTTCAATAGCTCTAGCAGAGTTAAGCCTGTCCCCTCTCCCACCAATAGTGCCTGTTCTTAATCTGGTAAATGGTATCATTCCTATTCACCAACATTTCAGATTTATTTTTTTGGTTTGGTTACATCTTAACAAAATAACCTAGACTCCCCTGAACATACATGGGGAATTGTTGTGTTGCTTTAGATCGAAGCAAACCACATGGTTCCTTGGATTAATTGTATGGGTTCTCACATTTCTCAAATATCCCGATCTCAGTTTAGCAAGATATTAGAATAGAGAAGGAATTCTATTTCCCAGGTAGATTTTCTTTTATCCTTAAGCAAGTCCTCCATTTGGCTGAGATTTTTTCCCCACATTGCAGCGACTATAAGGGGACGGACCTAAGGAAACAGTTGAATCAAGTACTCGCCCCTGAACCAAGATATAGTCAAATCTAAATCTAAGGAAATCTAAGAGAAGATGACACTAAAAGCTTATGATGACTGACACTCTAAAAAATCTTCTCATTACACTTGACTGCTTATAACCCAAAATGGTGACAGAAGGAAACAAAATGACTATAAAGTGTCACATAACGAATCATATGACAAACTGCTGAGTGGTAACATCCTGACTGCAGCTATTCCTACATGGTTCATGAAGTAAGAGTCTCTCCTCTTCTCTCTTCCATTACACAGAGAAGCATAATTCTTATTTTGAGGGGTACTTTTGCTCTATTGGAAGAACTGTCTTTTTTAAAATCATGCTTTTAATGCCCCCCATTTAAAATTTTTAAATGTTCAATTTCAATTTTTATATACTGATATCACAAATCATCTGACATAGAAAATTTATTTACATTAGTTTTGCACATTTCATACCTAGAATTTGAGTAGGAGCAAACGTTCAATGCTCTAACAGGAATACACAAATATCTTTTCTGTGAGTTTTATTTTTAAAATTTCAACCCTGAAATAAACATTAGATCATGTACCTTATTTTTGAGGTTAGATATTTGAGGACAAGAGAAATGACTGAGCCAGCATATAATAGTACAAAGCCAACATCAAAAGCAGGCAAGCTCTTTTGACTTAGAGAACAGGCATCTTCCCTTAAAGCATTTAAAAATACTTGCACTCCAGTCCACCTCCTCAAACCTCACAGTATAGTGCTTAACTAAAGGCGGAAGCATATGACATAGGGTTTAGTATAAGAACAAAATACCAGAACTGTGATGGAACTGCTTGATGAATAAAATTGGGGCTGCTAATGTAGGACCAAATGTTTATTCCTCTAAAACTAAAAAGGAAATAATGGCTGCTTGTGACAAGGATCTTTTTCCTGCCCAATTATTGCAGAAGCCTAAATGGAAGGGATTACTCGGGATTACTGAGCCCAGAGCAAAAGCTATTGCTATTTTTTCTGAAAAGCTCAGAATTTTGAGAAGTATGCTTATTTTAAAGTGTTTTGATGGTGGTGCTATTTTATAAATTACTACAGTTAAAGAATCCTGCTTGTTGTTCATCGACTATTAAGAAACAGACACATTTTTCTTCTGTACTTGAATTTAAGAAACAGGACATCCAAATGATTTAGTACACCTGTTTCCTGAACACCTGAATAAATATTTAGATAGCTTAGCAATGCCAAAGTTTGTTGTATATTGCCAGTGTTATCATAAGTATGTTCTTATAAGTGTCTCGGGCATGTAGTGGCAAAACCCTACTTGCTAGGTATAATTTGAATTTTAGACAGGAGTGTAGTCAAAATTTGCCTCAATTTGGCCTTTTAGTCTTAAATTTTAAATTTACACTTCCTACAGTGTCTATCCAGACTAAAACTGTATCTTAAATCACTTCATGTACAACTTAGTGCAAGTTGACTCATTTTAGAAATTTCAAGGAAGGAAATAATGGGCCTATCAGAGAAAATACTGTCTTCGAAGAAATGTTGAATTTATTACATTTTGAATCTTTTGATACTTTCATTGACAGTTGCTGTTGGACAGATATCTCCTATTTCCACTTATATTTACTTATGATACCAGAAATGCAGTATTATTAGCTAACATTAAGATACTATTACTCTCTTAGCATGCAAGAATGGGTTCACTAGATTTTAGCAAGCAATCTGACAAATTCTCTTATGTAATAAATGTGTCAGGTAGAATCACAGGTGAATGAAAAATCATGCATGAGCGTCCCATTTTCTGGCATGGGTCTTTGATATTCTTATTTTAGGGAAAAATAAAGTGGCATGCATCAGGCTTATTGATTCTACAGGAGGCACATACTGGAGAGAAGAGTAACAAGTAGAAAAACAAATGTTACTGAACACATTAAACCTAGGCAGTGATAAATAGAAAATCTTGCTATTTGGCTAAACCGAATTTCATGATGTGATTGAAGATAATGATTTCTTAGGAATTTATATGAAATAAATCTAGGGACTCTGGTAGATTGTGGTATAGCTGTTTAAAAACTGCATGACTAGGACAACACATAAGTGAAGAGTGTCTGCATAAATTAAGAAAGACTGTGACCTTGCTTTGATGGGCGTACAAGGCCCAGTTGCCTCACTTTATAAATATCTCTTGCATTTATTTATGTGCCAACCTGTCAGGAATGTTAGTCTAGCTGGGCTTTGGAGGATGTCACCGAATGCTGAAGGGGACCTAGGAGAGACCACAGGACAATTTGGTGGTAACACTATGGTGAGCAGTCAGAACAGAGTTAGCAGCAATAAGGAAATTATTGCCTACACTGCAGTATTCCCCTCCTTTCAGAGAACCATCCCAGTGGATGACTGCTCTCAAATAACCCACACTTGCACTTCCAATTGACAAGGAAAAGCATGGAAAACAGCTGCAACTAAAAGCTTCAATCTACCCTTAAAGATGTACCTCAATTTAAGAAACAGGACATCCAAACGAGACTGTTTCTCAGCGCTGAGTTTTTAAGTCTTGTCAATAGCCCTTCTCAAAAAGAATATAAATAGGGTCATCCTAAAACCCAGTGCCCTAACACCCCTCAATACTACAACAAGTTGGGACTTGATATCTGTCAGCCTTTTGCTCAGCAAAAAGCCAACCCAAAAGACCCCACTTTTAGGTCTCATCAGTTCATATGTTCTCAGCATCCTTCATATTTTATACCTAATATAGCCCTTCATACCCTGCCACTATTTAAAGCTAAAACTTGCACTCCGCTCAATCCAACAATAATAGACAAGAAAAACAACATACAAATTTATACTTAAATTATATATTGGATAACACTGAACCTTACTGGAACAGAGTTTCTGTCATTATGTAACACTCCCACTTGACATGTTGCCAAATCTAGAAGTGGTTGGAAAAGGAGATTGTTAGAAATAGCTCCACATACGAAGTTAAATTTTCCTTGAACTGACCGTTATTAGCAATCTCTCCTCTTTTATCTACAGAAACAAGCTCAACTCCCATTTTATACTTTTGTGGCTCTAGGGAAGCAGAAAAAACCTTCTTTTGAGTTCCCAACTTCAGGACGACATGACCTCTTTGGGAGCAATCTGGTTCCATCTCCAGGTTAGTCTTCCACTGAGGCACGGAGTCATGGATTATTTTACAGACCCAACTGGGCATGTGGAGTACAAGGGCTCTACCTCAACATTCAGAGATGCTTCTCCTGCAGGTTCATAGGTAGAGGCTGTATCTGCCTGATAGCCTCATGACCAGATCTGATACTCTGACTTCACTATTGGTTTTTCTTTTTAAGTGACGGCAAAAGCATTTCCTTGTTTATATTGGAGCATTTGGTAATAGAAACCCAGAAACTGTTTGGTAACATGAATTACAATTTAATATGTTTGACGAGAATAATCACTTTAGTTTATAGAGAATTTCTAATATGAATTATTATTGGATATTGGCTGTCTGCCTTTCTTGTGTTAGGGTTGGAGGGTAAGAATTATTGTCTTTTTTTATATTGGGAGGAAGCAAAAGATAGATGATTCAAAAAGTAAGTGACTGTCATTCTTTTTTTCTTTGTGTGTGTGTGTGTGTGTGTGTGTGTGTGTGTGTTTGAGACAGGGTCACACTATGTAGTTCAGACTGGCCTGGACTCACTATAAAGGCCAGTTTTGTCTCAAATTTACAGTGATCCTCCTGCCTCAGCCTCCCACGTGCTGGGATTACAGACATGTGCCACAATGCCCACAAGACTGCTTTTCTTTTAGGAGTGGTTAGTTCAAAGTGCACACACAAACAGCTAGCAGGAGTCAGAGTCAGGGTCCAACAACCCAGAGAATTTTGAGGTACACGCTCTTAAGATTATATTACATTTTTTGTTGTCTCACTACTAAAGTTGTGAGAGTGTGCTATGCAAGCCACTTCCTTTCTATAGGCCTGAGTTTTTATAACAGAAAGACTTGTTTTTAAGTACTTTTATAGTCTGAAAATATGTTAAATCTAGAGAGGGTATATTAGTCGAACATATCTATTGATTTTTATGTGCATACCATCATGCTTAGTGCCATGTTTGTGCATAACAAACAGAATCCAGGTGGAAGGCAATATTTAGTGACTCATTTACATGGTGAAATACAGAAGGGAGATAATGTTAAAGATTCATCTTTCTCATAGTATCAGGATGTGCCTCCACAAGCTGAAGCCAGCATCCACAGCTGTCCTTGTAGCTGCTTAGTTTACTTCACTCCAGAGATAAGATGTAGAGATCATTTACCCTTAACATGTCTTTTTATATTACATTGAGTCTTTCCACTGAGATTCTCAATTTTACAATTTGATCATGCCTAAGATAATATCCACTTTATAAATCAACACCCACAGAAAAATTTATAAAACTTCTACCTATAAATTACCATCCTCTTTTTAAAGTTTTTCCCCTCATTATGAGTGGTGGTACAGACATTAGGTGTAACTAAAATTGCTGATCTTTCTAGTTTATAATAGAAAAGAACTTCAACACTGGTAAGTCACCAATACAGTTTACCGTTCCAAATGTTACAATTTTTTTGGTGGTAGCTCATTATTTTAGAGAGTAAAATCTATTGACTTTGAGGAAACAGAGCCACAGGAGCACATTATACTTTTTTTTTTTTTTGGTACCGGCATGACCTCGTGCTTGCCAAGCAGGTGCTTATGCCGCTGAGCTAAATCCCCAGCCCAAGCACATTGTATTTCTTTTTTTTTTAAAAAGCCTTTCTCAACTTCTTTATTAATTTTTTTAAAATAAAAAAGTCTGAAAAGAAAAACAAAGAGCAAAAGAGATGAACAACAGCAGCAAACCCAAAACAATAACAATATAGGTTTTCAAAACAGAATGAAAGAAATTTAACAATGGTTGTTACACTGCACATTGGTCTTTTTTTCCAAAGAAAGAAGAAAAGAAAATTTAAAAAACAGAAAAACAAAAAAAGGTAGAACGATACCAAATTTAAAAAAATTAACAGCACACTGTATTTCTAACCAATATTTTCATCACATTTTCTTACAGGTTGGACCAATCTTATCATCAGCATAGGGAGTACAATGACATTTCAAGCTATTTTTCATGTGGATAACTGCTGCTCCACACTTTGGTTACAGGAAAAAAATTTGAATTATGACCTATAAAAATTTCAGTCAGTCTGTTCCATCTTTAGAAAATTTGGAATTAGAATGTTTACTTCACATAGTTATAATTTAATATACTTAGATATTTTTAAGGCTGCTATGTGATTAATATATTATTTACTTAAAAGGATTGGGAAAGACAGTCTGAATTAGAGTACCATGAATTATGGAATGTTCATGAAGGAATATTTTATTTTTCCAAATTACAGATTAACTGTTGGCCCAGAAAACAATGTCCCCAAAATGGATCATAGATCTGTATGTACATCAATTTACATGAAGTGAATGCTTTTAAAAAGGTTTCTTTGTGTAATTATTTATGTCAGCATTTTGCTTAACAACCTAGCTTCCAATATCATTGAAGACAGCCTGTACTCTCACTGAACTATATCAATTTCTAAAATGATGATATCTGTTATAGTTAAAACGTAATTCATATTTATTCTTATTGTGTGCTGGGTTCATGATAGTCTCCTCTCTCCAAAATTCATTCTGTTTTTCCATCATCTTGTATCTTACAGAAGGGTATCACCCCTTCATTATTGTGTTCATTATGTAGACATTTTAAGGGTCCATTTTACTCCAGGTATCACTTAAGTCAGAACCTGGGGTTTACCCTTGCTGTTGTCCTCTCTCTAAACTCTATGCTTTGAAAAGTAAAACACGAAACATTGTGCTCTGGGAAGAGAGTTACACTTCTACCTCAGCCCCAGTGTTCACTGGGCCAAGGGGTGTGGGTATGAGAGGACATAGTTCTTTTGATCTTACACAGGTCAAAAGCAGGTTAAGCATAGTGACACAGGGACTAATACTGTTGCTTTTTTTCATGACAACAATCAGCACTAAATAGATGAACTTCCACTGGCACATAGATAGGCAGAAGGATGGCACATCATAGTTGAAGAAAAAGCACTGTTCACATCATACACAAATGCATAGACATAAACATACACACACACAAAATTTGTATTCTCTGCCCAATAACCTTACATGCTACTAGATACATTTATTTTCTTGGTGGGGATATAAACAGTTAGATAGCAGTGTTAAGAACTCAAAGAAAAAACAATGTAATTTTTATTTAAATTTATTGTTTGGTCCTGTCTTTGTCTTAGCAAAAGCCCTATATTCACCGAAAAGCATTCTTTAAATATGTACTACGTATGTTCGTTGCACGAGTAATGTCTAGTTTAATATTTATATATTCTATAGATACACACTAGTAGGGGATTTTTCTCAGTTCTTTTCACTGCTAACTTTCAGCTCTTAATAGTATTTAGAACATAATACTTAGAAATATTAAAATAAAGATGCCCTCCTTTATAGAAATGAAGAAATAACTGTCATTGCAAAGGAGATTACTGGGGGAGAGAGGCAAAGCAGCTTGGAGATTTCCCTCATTTACACATTAAATCCCATCTTTTGGCTCTCAGTATGCTGTGTGGAGCCTTTTTTCAGGTACTTTTTGGACACTATGGACAGAAAGTCCGTGACAGCATTTCTAGCTATCTCCAGTGTTTTCCAGCCTGTGCCACTCATGGGGTCGCTGGGTGATTTACAGCTGGTGGATGCTGAGGTTGGTTGAACTGACATTTTGGCATTTGGAAGGATGACTTTGTTTGAAGTGTTTTAAATGCTAAAGCATAGTATTTAAGAAGTTAAACTGGGCATAGTGGCACTCACCTGTAATCCCAGCATTCTGGGAGACAGGGACATAAAGATCATAAATTGGAGCCCAGAATAGACATTAGCAACTTAGCAAGACCCATCTCAAAAAAAAAACATTTAGAGAGGGTCTTTGAATTTGATGTTTTTCAATTCTTTATGTTCTGGATATAAGTCCTTTGTCTGAGGGATTGTTGGCTAAAATTCGTTCCCATTCTGTGGGTTTTCTTTTCACTTTGTTGGTGATTTCTTTTGAAGTGCAAAAACTTTTTAGTAATATGAGATCCCAGTTGTTGATTCTTTGAAGTATTTCCTGTGAGGTTTGCATTTTATTCATTAATTCTCTGCCTACCCCTATGTCTCCAAGATTTCTGCCTCCCTTGTCCTCCAGTAGATTTCGTGTTTCTATTTTAATATTTGGATCTTTGATCCATTTTGACTTTAGTTTAGTGTATGATGATAGACATGGGTCTATTTTTAGTCTTTGGCATATGGAATGCCAATTTTTCCAACACCATTCATTAAAGAGGCTCTTTTTTCCAGTGAGCATGTTTAGCCCCTTTGTCAAATATAAGGTGGTTGAGTATCTTTGTAGTAGTGTTTGCATCTTCTAATCTGTTCTATTGATCCTCAAGTCTATTTCTTTGCCAATATCATGCTGATTTTATTACTGTGGCTTTGTAGTATAGTTTCAAGCCAGGAATTGAGATGCTTCCTGTCTTGCCTTTGTTGCCCAGAACTGCCTTTTCTATTCTAGGTTTCTTCTGTTTCCAAATGAATTTTAGGAGTGTTTTCTCTAGATCTGTGAGGTATGTCAATGGTAATTGATTGGGATTGCATTAAATCTGTATAACAGTTTTGGGAGGATGGCCATTTTCACTATGTTGGTTCTTCCTAATCAAGAGCAAGGAATATTCTTCCATTTTCTAATATCCTCTTCAATCTCCTTTTTTAGTATAGTATAATTTTCAGCATATAGGTCTTTTACATTCTTAGGTTGATTTCTAAGTATTTCATTTTTTTAGATGCTATTGTGAAAGGTAATATTTCCATAATTTCTCTCTCAGTGAGTTTCTTGTTTGTGTACAGGAATGTTACTGATTTTTGAGTGTTGACTTTGTATCCAGATACACTGCTGAATTTGTTTATTACATCTAATAGTTTTTAAATGGAGTTTTGGGGGTCTTCTTTGTACAGTATCATGTCACCTGAAAATAATGATAATTTAACTTCTTTTCCTATTTTTATTCCTTTTATTTCTCTCTCTTGTCTGATTGCTCTGGCTAATATTTCTAGAACTATGTTGAATATGAGTGGTGATAGTGCACATCCTTGTCTTGTTCCTGATTTTAGAGTGAAGGATTTCAGTTTTTGTCCATTTAGTACAATGTTAGCTGTTGGTTTGTCATAGATGGTCTTTATGAGATTGAGGTACATACTGTATATTCTGAGTTTCTGTAGAGTTTTTATCATGAACAGGTGTTGGAATTTATCAAAAGCTTTTTCTGTGTCTTTTGAGGTGATCATATGCTTTTTATTTTTGGCTCTGTTGATGTGGTGTATTACACTTATTGATTTGCATATGTTGAACCATCCCTGTATTCCTAGAATAAATGCCACTTGGTCATGGTATATAGTCTTGATGATTTGCTGCATTCTATTTGCCAATATTTTATTGAGAATGTTTGCATCAATGTTCATTAGTGAGATTGGCCTATAGTTCTCCTTTTTGGTTGGGTCTTTCTCTGGTTTTGGTATCAGAGTGATAGTTGCCTCTAAGAATGAGTTAGGGAGGACTGCTTCTCTTTCAATTTCATTGAAGGGTTTAAGGAATATTGGAGTTAAATCTTCTCTAACTTTCTTATAGAATTCAGCTGTGAATCCATCAGGACCTGGGCTTTTCTTTGTTGGTGAGTTTTTAATCACGTTTTTGATTTTAGTAGCTGATATTGGGTTATTCAAAATTGTTATAACTTCTTGATTGAGCTTTGGTAGCTCATGTATTTCTAGAAATCTGTCCATTTCCTCTGTGTTTTCCACCCTATGTGAGTAGAGATTTTCAAAGTAGGTGTTCATGATCTTTTGAATTTCCATTGGCACTGTAGTGAGTTCCCTCTTTTCAATTCTTATTGCATGGATCTGAAATTTTTCTTTCTTTTTCTTGATAAGGTTTGCTAGAGGTTTATCAATTTTGTTTATTCTCTCACAAAACCAGCACTTTCATTTGTTAATTCTTTGCATTTTTTAGTTTTTTAGTATTTTTAATTTAGTTTAATTTCTGCTCCAATCTTTACAATTTCCTCTCTTCTATGAGCTTTAGGTTTGACTTGCTCTTCCTTTTCTAGAAGCTTGAGATGTAGCATTAGATTATTTATTTGTGCTTGTTCCATTTTCTTTCTTTCTTTTTTTTTGTACCAGGGATCAAACTCATGACCTTGCACTTGCCAGGCAGGCACTTAAGCCACTGAGCTAAATCCCCAGCCCATTGTCCCATTTTGTTGATGTGACTATTTATCGGAGATGAACATATAGTTCTCAGATGAAGATATACAAATGGCAAATAAATATATGAAAAAATGTTCACCATCACTGGTTATTTGAGAAATGCAAATTAAAACAGCACTGAGATTTCATCTCATCCCGGAAAGAATGGCCACTATCAAGAAATCAACCGATAACAAATGTTGGTGAAGATGCAGGGAAAAAGGAACATATCTCCACTGTTGGTGGGAATGAAGACTGGTGCAATCACTGTGGAAATAAGTATGGAGATTCCTCAAAATACTAGGATTGGAAGTTCTGTTCAATCCAGCTGTTCTCCTCCTGGGTATTTTCCCAGAAAAACTGAAAAAGTCATGTCACAGTGATATATGTGCACCCATGTTCATAGCAGCACAATTTGTGATAGATAAATCTTGGAAACAACCAAAGTGCCCATCAACTGCAGAGTGGATGAAAAAAAATATGGTATTTTTATACAATGGAATACTACTCAACTATAAAAAAGAATGATCTTGAGGCCCTTATAAGTAAATGGAGGCAAATTGAGAATATCCTCATTAGTGAAATAAATAAGACTCACATTAGTAAATACCACATTGTTTCTCTAGTGTAAAAAATAATAAAAACTGACAGAGTAATAAGATCCAAAAAGTATAATAGATACAGTAAAAGTGAACGAGAAGGAAAGTGCTCTAAAGGACTTAACAGTATGTATAGTGTGTAATAAGATGGATGACCATATTACTAAATTTCTGTTAGATCATTGAACAGAAAGGTTTGCACTGTCAATGTTTGAATGTCTAGCCACTTTTTACGCTTTTTGATTTTGTAACTTTAACACTATTTTTAAGATGACAATATATAATGTATCAACTAGTGATTTTATGATGTTAATTTTTTTGAATTCTGTATTATTCTACCTTTTTTCTATTTTGTTTCTTTTCTTTTGTTTCTTTAAATAAAAGAAAAGAAGTTTGCATAAGGAAAAAATAAAACATTTAAAAAGGGCTAGATATGTGCAAAGGCCCTGGATATTACCAAAAGAATTATCTGGGACTCCTGAATACTAAAAGTAGTCATGAAAACACTATTCTTGCCATGTTTATTTGACCAGTTCTCTAAAAGTTCAACCTTTATCATGCACTTTAAATAAAAATATTTTTATTGTTAAAACCTAAACCCTGACAAGAACTGTGCTTTTGTTCTTCCCAAAGGAGAAGGCTAATAACACTATTTTCGAAAAATCTTCAGCATATGGACAATTTATATCTATCTTACCAATTCATGTCCCGACTAAAATTAGGTTAATGACAAGGAAACAAGTAACCTCTTGACTCTTTCAACTTTTAAGTGCTTATAATATAACATAAGTGGAATTGATTATAATAATGAGTAATGATTGTTGTTACTTAGGGAGGTGTTTCTCAAGTATACAGAATGAGTGTATCACACTCCTTTGTGTAGGACAAAGTGCTATAACAGGGCCATGAACTTCTCTTCCACACTCACTCCTTTTCATCTATCACTAAATGCTGCCCACCTCCATCCAACCTGAAAGGTAGACCTTGAGAAGAACTTGGATCTAGCCAAGTGGCCTCTATCACCAAAACATTCCTTTCCTCATGTGAGCAACCACATTCTAGGTTCCATATGAATGGTTCTTTTCCTTTTTTTTCGATCTAATTTCACTGTATCTATAGCTTCTGGAAGCATAGTTATATTAGTTGTTTTAATCTTTATCATGGTGTCATTATGCTGCACATAGTCATATTGCTAAGGTTCATTTATATTGTTGGTTATTTCTGTGGTACATTCATTTTACTCCTGCATTATACTTTATTTTACACATATGATATATTTTATATATCTATTTTCCTGTGCAGCAGAATTTGGGTTCTGGATTTTTGCCATTTTCAATACTGTTCCCATGAATCTTTATGTACATGTTCCTTATTTCTTTAACTTATTAATTAACTGACTGCCAGAGAACTTAAATGATACAAATAGCCTTTATATTAAAAGTGTCCTTTCTATGTGCTGGAATTGTTCTATGATTATATACACATATATTACTTCATTTGAGGCTTGCAATTAACAAATGAGGTAAATACCATTGTCATTTGATTTCATTGTGAATAAAAACTAATATGTAGGAAGTTGTTGATGTTCAACATTTATAAAGTAGCTGAATCAAGCTTGAGAACCCAGGCAATGGGGTTTCAGAGTTGAATAATTATTCTACAGTGTACTTATTGGAACTAAGAACCTGAAGCATTTCAGCAGTCTGAAATATATAACTTGGTGATTTAACAAAATTTGAATATAAGAGCCTCATAATTTTGGATGATCAAGGTATAGTATACAATTTTGAAAGTACTCATGGATATCACAATGATCTGAGAAACAAATTTTATAATAACTTCTTTGTTTATTTTTGTCAGAGACATAAGTTTCTCTGTGAATTCATCTCAGTGAGACCACCACAGGGTGTGATGTTGAAGGTGTCACTGCATATTTGCCTGATGCAGGGGTGAGGTTCTCTTTATATTTCACACAGACACCAAGGAGTATATGATCTTGAACAGAGGCTGTTCCAGGTCCATCTGATTCCCTTTTGTGAGCCCAGGTTTCTTAGACAGTCCAGTGTTAAGGCACAAGCTGCTCTTTGTGTGGCTCTCGCAAATCCAGATGAGTTTTAGGCACATGTGACATGGTCTTTCTTCTGCAGAGAAGGAGAAGCTTCTGCATAATGAGCAAAGACCCTCAAAATCAGTAAAGCGACAACTGCAAAAGTGTGTGGAACTGTGGCAAACACATTAAGCGTGATGTTCCTTAAATTTGCATATAATATTCCACAATAAAAAAAAACAGGTCAAACTACAGTGTCATGGACACATGCATTGTCATGGATACATGTAAACTCTAAAGACAGAAGCACATATGCTTTTGTCTGCGTCACAAGGGTTGAAGTCATTATCAGAACCACCTGTGTGGCTCCATTAAATTTTTGTTCATCCTAATTCTGAATGGTTCATCTCAAAGGGAAGAATGAGCCATCAGATGAGTGAGTCATATTTTGGTTATAATCCAGGAACACTTAAAAATGAAATCACTTCATTCAGCTCAACAAATCTTATAAAAAGTAAATTACTTCATGTACATAGGACTAGTTAGCTATTTTGAGTTTTCCTGGGATTATCTCATCGATTCTTTCCACTTACTGTTTTGCCCGCTCCCATTTATCTCCCTTTCCTTCCTGGTCTTTTAATATAAAAAGGAAAGGTGGGAAGAAATATGTGGTTTTAATGACCTTCCAGGCAAAGGGATAAAAATCCACAAAATGTTAGTGTATTAATGGTAAGCATCTTTCCAAGGTGCAAACAAAATATTTTAAAGACATCTTAATCTTACTTTTATCATTGCTGTGTACTGTCTGTTAAAGTCTGAATTGAGATATTATTTTTGAATCTCTAGTCTTTGTATTTACATCCATCTCTATGTCTGAATGAATATATGTATCTCTCTTTTCTCTTTTTCTCCACACAGATTTTTAATATGTAGCAATATTTAAAATATAATCCAGATAATGGAGTTTGTATAAACTCAAATCTGTTTTCTTTTATTAAAAGTTTCAGTTCAGCCCCTGTGAAATGGAGCGCTCTTAAATTTTTTGTTTTTAGTGAAAAGAAACTAAATTTACAATAAAGCATCTTAAGTTTTGTTGAAATAAAATGGTAGGCTTAGAAGAAAGAGATTTTTTTGTATTAGAGTACAGATCATTATTGTAACTTTTCCTGTAATTTGCCAAGTGTTTGTAATGTATTTTGTTGCTTTTCATTTGTACTATTGTTATTTTTAAAATTCAATGAAAATAGCATATAAGTAAATTATAACACATGCACACACATACCTTTCTACCTCTATGCTTAAAAGAATACATCCTGTGATAATGCAGAAAACTGATGTAGTCTTCCTTAAAAATAAATCTTTCTGCTCCCTTTACTCCATTTGATCATCTCAACATCCTATTTCTTTTCAAAGTTGAGTTCAGTCTCCTTCTATGTCCTACCGCTTGCTGGGTCACCTATACTAACATCATTGTAAGATTATTATGTGCACCATTCATTCAACAAGGAAGCATAAACTGTCACAGCATTTATACAATGAAGCATAAAGTGTCACAGCATTTATGATGTTACTGCCCTTTCCTTTAACTCAGTATATGCATATACTTTCTAGCTACAGTATAAGTTCCTTAAGAGGAGAGACAGTCGCCTTCACCCCCAGGAAGTCTCCCAGAAAGCAGCATCTCGGGCTGTCTCTTTGGGACCCGAAAGTCTCGGACCCGTAGAGTGGCCTGGGCTATTTGGACCGAAAGTCTGTGCAGACCTGCATCTCGGCACGACTCTTTGGGGCTGGTAGGCCTGCCCTTCATCCCTAAGGAACTGCCTGGAGATCAGCATCTGGGCCGGGTCTGTTTGGGCCCGTAGCCCCGCTCTTCACCCCCAGGAAGTCTCCCAGAAAGCAGCATCTCGGCCTGTCTCTTTGGGACCTGAAACTCTCGGACCCGCAGAGTGGCCCGGGCTGTTTGGATTGGGAATATTGTGGAGACTGGCATCTTGGCCAGGTCTGTTTGGGACCGGGAACTTTTCAGAAACCAACATTCTGGCCTGACTCTTTGGGACCTGTAGGCCCTTCACTAGCAGGGAACCTCCTGGAGACCTGCCTGGGACAAAGCACGGAGGCCTGGCCTGCCTGAGATTCCACAGGCTCCGGGGTGGCCACATCCAGCATTCGCCTTACAACATAGGGAGCCAGGAGGCCACAGAGGGGAGTTAGGACCCCGTGAGGAAGCCAAGAGGCTGTGGGGGAGCCACTGCCCCTCCAGGAACTGAGGGTGTAACAGGTAATTTGCCACATAAACAGAGAAAGCTTTGGAACACCACTCAAAGTAAGGAAATACAGAAAAATGACAAAAGGAAAGACCAAAGGCAGGCTCAAAGCCCTAGCCCTCCCGAAGAAAGCTTAGAAGCTGTGTACATACAAGAAAAAAGAAGCCATACACCTGAAATGTCTGAAATGATATCAAATGAAATAAATATGCAAATAGGGAAAGCTATGGAGAAATTCAAACCAGAAATACTTGCCCAGGTAAAAGAAGAATTGATAAAAACAGTGAAAGAAATAGTGAACGCATCTAGTGAAAACACAGCTAA
>PVJX010037888.1:0-16657 GCA_004027295.1 Dolichotis patagonum
TTTGAATCTGTTTCTAAGCACCTATAAGAAGACAAGATGGAAGAATAGAGGAACATAGAAAAATGAGGGAAACCTTCAATGAAGAATATAAAAAAGATTTAGAATACATCAAACAGATCCAAAGACATTACCAGGAAATTAATTATTCTAAATTTTTTTATATTCTTCATCTAAGGTTTCCCTCCTTTTTCTATGCTCCTCTATTCTTCCATCTGTGTGTTCTTGAGAGGTGCTTAGCATTTCTTTTATTATTTTTCTTAAATCTTCCTTTACTTGTATTAGTATTTCTGTTTTAAGTTCTTTTATAATTTCATGAAGATATTTCTTTATGGCAGGTGCTGTTTCTCTAGAAACTGCAGGTGTGCAACCCCCAGACAAGTGGAGAGTGGGGGTCCCCGGCACTTCCTGTATTGGTTATAATTACTCTGAAGTGTTCTGGCTAGGGATTGCAGCCCTCCTCAATCTGCTGGTGACTACTAGAGTATAAGCAGGGCTGGGGCAGGCTAGCCCCTCCCTTCTGAGCTGGCCAACTACTGGGAGTGTTCACTGCATTAGTGTGTGCCATGTGGTTGGGCCAGTTAGGGATAGCTTTTGGGAAAATTTGGTCTTAGCTATTGGATTGCGCACAGGGGTGGGACTCAGTCCAAGTGATTCTCACCAACCTGCTCTGTGCTAGGAGTGGCTAAATGAAGCTGACTGCAGTTCTGGTTCCAGGCTTATCCTTCCCCACTCCAAAATGGTGCCTGGCCAATCACCCACTCCCATGGGAGGACTGAGTCCTCCTCGTTCAATGTGAGCCAGTGCAGTTGTCTGGTCCACCACTCACCTCTGTGACCAAGTCCTCCCGTCAAGTCCCTTGGGCTTGCCAACCACCAACTTCACCGTGACCATGCATCTTTGGATTCCAGTGGCATTTTGCAGACATTGGGACCGGCTCTGATGACAGTGCACCTGGCTCTTGCCTTCTGTCCAAATTTTTCTTTTATTTTCTTTCTTTTTTTTTTTCATTTTAGTTTCTTCCTGGGTTGAGAGGATCCATCTCCTTCTGTCTGGTCTTCTCCAGAGTGCAGTATTCCAGCATCTGAGCTGTTTCTCTCAGAGAGGCTTTTTACTTTGCTGCTTATTGATCCACCATCTTCCCTGGTCTCATACCTACTTATTTGTATGTATGATCTTTCATTCTTCATTTTCCTGCACCACCAAGATAACAAATCTTATAGAACTGTTTCCTAAATAAATTTTGCACGGCTCATGTATCTGAAGAACTATCTCACTAAGTCAATTACATTTTCTCTGATGTGATCTGTGATAGGAGCCTTCTATATAATCTGCTTGAATTCATCTCTATGCATCTCTATGCATCTCTATACAATTATTATCAGAATAATTATACTGAAACATAAATGATAAAATGTCATTATATTTCTCCAGATTCCTTAAAATGGTGTCTGAATAAATTCTCAATTCTGTGTTTTACTTTGACAGCATATATAATAAAATTTCAATGCTTTACCAAATCAAGTACCTTTTTTCTTTAGAGACCATAGAATTTGAGAAAATTTTCCATTCTGAATGTTTGCTACCATTTCAGCCATAGTTAATCTTTTTCTGTTTTTTTTTTATTGTTTTCCTCCCTCCAATATCACCTTAAGTGTTTTTATACTTACTAGATCTGTGCTAAGCAATAATACTTTTATGAGTGACATTTTTCCTTATTGGAGCTTGAAGAAATTGGTATCCATTATTGAAGTTTGAGCTTGAACACAACATTGTTATGAAAAAGCACCTTTCTTAGTAAGATGTAATTCCCCTTACTCTTTTTAAAGAAATTATTTATAGATAATGACATTCATGCGTTTTAAGATTTGATGCATTTTGATAACTATACAAAAGTACATAAGCACTGATATCATCAAATTGAAGAACATTTGCTCCTTCCAGAAGTAATTTTGTGCCACTTTGCCATGGATGCTCTTCTCAGGTAACCACTGAACTGCTCTTGATATTATATGTTTGCCCTTCATAACATTTCAAATATTTTGTGTCATAAAATATATCATTTGACTTCTCTCACATATAATAATAGTTCTTTTGTGGTGCACTCATGCTTTGTGTAGTATTATATCTATCTGCTTATGTGGTTATGTGATACTGAATAGTAATGGATATGTCACAATTTGTTCATATGTTGCCCCATCGAGAAACATGTGGTTTGTTTTTAATGTTGAGTTACTATGAACAATGTTGCTGTGTTCATACTTTTTGTGAACATGAGTTTTCCTCTCTTTCAGGTAAATTTTAGCAATAGAATAGCGTGTTCAATAATTTGACATACAAGGTGCTGGGGATTTAGCTCAGTAGCATAAGTGCCTGCCTTGCAAGTGTGTGGTCATGAGTTTGATCCCCAGTACCAATAAAAAAAAATATGACATACTGCCATACTGTTTTTAAAAATGGTTGTGACATTTTGCATTTCCACCCAAATTCCTGAGAGTGCTTGTTGTCCCACATCCTTAGCTAGTGTTAATATGGTCACTGGCTTTAAATCTAGTCATTTGGAAACACAGTTTGTGGCATCTTGGTGTGGTTTTGAATTACATTGCTTGGATGGTTGAGATGATGATTAGCACTTAATATACTTATTGTACATGTGTATATTGTCTTTTGTGAAATATCTTTCCAATACTGCATCTGTCTTTTAATTGTCTCTATAGTTGATTTCTAAGAATTCTGTTTATATTCTAGAGATAAATTGCATGTTGGATACACTCTGTACAAAACTTTTATCGCATTGCAATGACCTCCCTTTTTGGTTCTGGTAACTATGTCTGTCAAAGAAAAAAGTTTCCTGGTCATGATAGTTACTGCAATTTTTTTTCCTTTTAAAAAATTGTCAACTTGGGATAATTAAAATCTCATAGTCTAATATAAGGTGATGGTTAATCCCAATGCATCAAATTCATCAGATTAGGAAATACCTAGCAGATTAGTGGAGCATGTGGCTAGGTACCCTGGGATGTCAGCAGGCCTGATCCAGGGTCTGAGATTCAGCCCCTCACCTGTTCTTCTCTAGTGCTATTCCTGTGCTCTACACCCCTGCTTCCCTGAACTGAGTAACTTTGCTCTGTTTGTGTTCCCTCCATGATGTTTCCACCCAGGAGCCAGCTGGCAATGGAATTCCCCCAAAATGAGAAATTAAATATTTTCTTTTTAAACTTGTGAATGTCCGGTATTGTGTTTAGCAATGGGAAAATTTGATATAATACTGCAATGTTTTCTCTTGCGTTTTTTTCTGATATTTAATAGTTTTAGTCCATGATTAGTTTTGATTTAATTTCTATATTTATTGAGAACTAATGCTACATGTTCATATATATAATTTCCATTTTGTTATCCAATTATTATAGTACCTTTTTTTGAAAAGAATATCATTTACTAATTAACTTTGTATCTTTGTCAGAAATCAATTTATTATGTACATGACTTTATTCTGTTCCATTGATATATTAGTCTAATCTAGGCTATCTTCTGCCATTATATGTGTTCCTTTAATTTTTATATGTGCTGCTAAAGCAAACATATAGTGCTCCTTTTATAAATATTAATGAAGTCAAGTTATTTGAGAATGTTGTTCAGATCTTCATCGTAACATTTCATACATTTCACTGTTTTGTACAAATAACAGGTCTCTGTGATTCTGTTCATTTTTCTATTAAACATGTTGGGTAATTTTTACTGATCTATCCTGAAATCTTCTTCATCTTTCTTCTGTCTTGTCCTTTTGCCTCTTACATGCATTCACTAAATTATTAATTACAGTTATACTATAGAATTCTTATTTCTATAGAAATAATTATAGAATTCTTTTTCATTGTTCTTACCTCTTGTCTAATATTTTTATTATTTTATATTTTTATTTTCTAGAGAAATATTTTGTTTTATTTCATTGAGTGTGTGTGTGTGTGTGTGTGTGTGTGTTTCTGTAGGTAGATAAGTTTCAGAACTACTGTAATATGCTTGCTTGCCTGTTAGTTCCAAATGTTTTTTATTTAGCCTTAAAACCTAATAAATTTTATTTTCTACTCAGAAAGTATTGCATTTTCGTGATTCTTGTTCTTGGTAATTTAGGGTGTTATCTTCAATATTCTTACTGTTAAGGCATTGAGGGTGTCTGTATTGTGGTTCTTTTTCTCAAAGAAGATTTCTTTTGCTTTATAAAGTAATTTTCTTTTGAATAATATTTAATTGTCAACCATGTTTCTTGGATAATATCTTTGTTTCAGTTCAGGTCTTTTGTCTTTAAACAAGATATTTTAGTCAGTTTTGTGCTGGCATGATTTAGAAATCAATTACAGAGAGAAAAACTGTTTAAGAATTCCCTTTCATTCTTTCTTATCTGGTATTCTCCTATTTTCTTCAGCAATTATGTTTTTCTGACTCCAAAATTTTGGTTCCTGAGTTTGGAAAGACTGAGTTTTGGTAAGTATTTTTTTCAGTGCTGTGGGCTAAAGTTAGTTCAAGTTGAAAACCTTGGAAACTTGTTTCTTTGTGTAACTTCTTGCTATCTTCTTCAAGCTAGTCTACACTTCTCTGCCAGAATCAGTTTTATGTTCAATTTTTAATAGCTTTTTGAAGTTGTTTTTTGCAGTATATCTCTGTTTCACAGTCATTTTCTACAGCACATTCATTTGGTAAGCTCTTCAATTGCTATACTATTGAGAGGAAGATATTTTTTCTTTTTGGAAATTAACAATCACTAATAAATTGTGTATTGTTATTGTCAATGAAGTTAGGAAACAGAAATGAATCACCTATAAAGTAAAGCCATTCAGAATCACAGGTAAATTCTCAGTACAAATCCTCAAGTTGAGAGTTTAGAGTGAAATATTTCAAGTTCTAGAAGAAAACAACCTTCAACCCAGATTGACATACTCTGAAAAACTTCTTTATAACTGTTGGAGAAATAAGGTATTTCTTTGAAAAAGACCATCTCAGGAAATTTATGACCAACAAACCAGTACTCCAAATTGGTTTGAAGGACATTCTAGAAAGAGATGATGTGGACTACAACTCCATGAACCCAACCAAAGGAATCCACCAAGCAAAGTAAAGAATTAAACAGAAAGACAGGGGGAAAAAAAAACAGTAGAGCCAACAACAGGAAAATAACACAACAAGGATAATTCAATACACATTAGTCATAACAATCAATATTAATGATTTTAATTTACCAATCAGAAGACACTGATAGGCAGAATGGATAAGAAGCAAGACGCAACATTATACTGCATAAGAGAAACACATTTAATTAAAAAAGAAATTCATAGACTGAAAACCAAAGAATGGAAAACAATATTCCATGTGACAGGAACCCAGAATAAAGCAGAAGTAACTTTTCAATTTGCAGATGAAGTGATTTCAAGCCATGACTGATTAAAAGAGATAAAGAAGGTCTGACTTCCCTGTAAATGGGATAATCCAAGAGAAATAAATAATAATCATGAACGTATGTGCAACAAATATAAGTACATCGAACTATATAAAACAAATATTAATGGACATGAAAAAAAAATAAGCAGTAATATAATTGTATTGGGGGATCTCAATACTCCAGTGTCATAAAAACGAATTAACTAGACAAAAAGAAAAAAATCAATAATGACATATTAAAACTGAATCAAACAGTTGAGCAAATGACTTAGTAGATTTCTACAATTTTCCACCACACAACATCAGGATACACATTCTTCTCAGTTGCATGTGGCCATTCTCCAAAATAAACCACATACTAGCCTACAAACATGCTTAAACAAATGCAAAGGAGTTGACATTATCCCATGCTATCAGACGTTAGTGCCATTGCATTGGAAACCACAAGAACTTCATAAACAAATGGAAATTAAATATCACCCTTCTAAACAACCACTGTGTCACAGATGAAAGTAAAGAAAAAATAGATAGTTGATATGATTAAATGACAATTTCAGTACAACATGCCTGAACCCATGAGACACAATGAAAGCAGTCCTAACAGGACAATTTGTAGCAGTAAATACTTATATCAGGCAAACAGAGAAAGCACAAATAAAGAATGTAATGATGACACTCAGATTTCCAGAAAAAGAAGAGAAGGCTAAATCAAAAGCTCATATGAAGGAAGAAATCACAGCTTTCAGAACAGAAATTAATGCTTTAGAGAGTAAGAAAACAATACAAAGAATCAATGAATCAAAGAGTTGGTTCTTTGAAAGTTTAAATAAAGTTAACAAAACCCTACCCAACTTTAACAGAAAAAGGAAAGAAACAACTCAAATCCATGTAATTAGGGTGCATGAAACAGTGAAATCAAAACAGACCCTGGAGAAATCCAAAAGATGATCTACACCTACTTTGAAAAGTTGTATTTTAATGAGATGAAAATACAGAATTAGACAGATTCCTAGATATATATGCAGTACCAAAGCTGAATCAAGAAGATATAAAAACATTAAATAAACCAATATCAATCAATAAAATTGAAGATGTGCTTTAAAACATACCAACAAAGAAAAGCCCATGCCTTAATGGATTTTCCGCTGAATTGTACAAGAAATTTAGAGATGATCAAACATCACTACTTCTCAAAGTCTTTAATGAAATTAAATAGGGAGCATTTCCCAAATTCATTCCTTGAAGCAAGAATTACCCTGATACCAAAACTGGAGAAGGACCCAGCTAAGAAAGAGAACTGCCTGCAAATCTCTCTACTGAACATAGATGCAAAAATCTTCAATTAGAATTCAGTAAATTATAAAGAATATTATAGACCATAAACAAATGAGATTCATCCTAGGGATGCAGGGATGGTTCATCATATGTAAATCAATAAATGTAATATACCATATTAACAGAACCAAGGACAAAAATCATATGATCATCTCAGTAGATGCAGAAAAAGCTTTTGACAAAATCCAGCACCCATTCCTGATAAAAATTCTAAGATAATTGAAATAGATAGTCTTTGTCTCAATCCAATCAAATCCATCTATGAAAAATAGTCAACATCATAATAAAAGGACAAAATTGAAACCTTTTATTCTAAAATCAGGAACAAGAAAAGGAGGTCCACTGTGTTCACTATTATTCAATATAGTCCTGGAAACTTTATCTAGAGAATTAGACAAGACAAAGAAATAAAAAGAATAACAATTGGAAAGGATATTATATTCTTATTATTTGTGATGACATGATACTTTGCACAGAAGACCCCACTAAAACCTGCTAGATTTAATAAGCAAATTCAGTAGCACAGCTGCAGATGAAGTCAATAATAAAAAATCAATAGCCTTTCTGTACACAAATAACAAACTTACTGAGAGAGAAATTAGGGAATTGACATCCTACACAATACCATCCAAAAAATGAAATACTTAGGAGTCAATCTAACGAAGGTTGTAAAAAAGCACTACATTGAAAACTACAGTATATGAAAAGGAAGTTTGAAGATGACATCAGAAAATGGAAAAATATCCATTTTTGTTGGGTAGGAAGAACCAATATAGTGAAAATAGTCCTACTTCCAAAACTGTTATACAGATTTAATGCAATTCTGATCAAAATTACAACACCATATCTCACAGAGTTAGAAAAAACAATCCTAAAGTTCATCTGGAATCAGAACAAACCTAGAAGAGCAAAAGCAACTCTGGGCAACAAAGGCAAGGCAGGGGGCATCACATTCCCTAACTTGAAATTGTACTATAAAGGCACTGTGATATAAACAGCATGGTACTGGCATAAAAACAGATCCAAAGATCAATGGAACAGATTAGGAGATGAAGAAACAAATCAAAACATACTCATCCACCTTATCCTTGCCAAAGTTGCCAGACATATTCACTGGGAGAAAACTAGTCTCTTTAATAAATGGTGCTGGAGAAATTGGTACTGTACATGCTGAATATTAAAGTGGGACACATATTTTTCATCAGGCACTACACTAAATTTGAGATGGATCAAAGATCTAAATATTAAAACAGGAACTTTAAATATGCTGAAAGTTTAAATATGTTGAAAGTTTAAATAAAGTTAACAAAACCCTACCCAACTTTAACAGAAAAAAGAAAGAAACAACTCAAATCCATGTAATTAGGGTGCATGAAACAGTGAAATCGAAACAGACCCTGCAGAAATCCAAAAGATGATCTACACCTACTTTGAAAAGTTGTATTTTAATGAGATGAAAATGCAGAGTATATAAGAGACCATTTTACTGATACTTTCACAAAAATTTTTGAGATATAGAAAATATTATATACATGAAATGAAATGTATTTAAATTGAGAAATCTGAATCTTTTCTTTAGATTAACTGATTTTTAATGAGGAGTGCAGTTCCAATTCGAAATGTAAAATAAGTCAAATTGAGTCTTATTATTATTTGATAAGAAAAGACTATTTCAATTTTGTTTAGGATTTTCAAAATTAACCTATTTTTTCTTTTTGTTACTTCAAATATAGAAACACGTGCAATGCTATATTTTTGTATTTTATTGGAGACTTTTTTTCATAATTACTGACCACTGTTAGAGTGTAATTACTTGGTATCAAATTAAAGAATAGCTTTCTAATTTAAGTTACATCATAATAGTCTTTCTTATGAACTTTTAGAAAAAAAGTTATTATGAAAACCACTTGCTAGAGGAAAATTCAGCAAATAATTACATGAAATAAAGAAGGATTAAAATACTAAAGAAAAAAATTAAATTATATTTTTCCAAAACAGTGGTCAATCTTTGCCTCTCGATAAAGTCATAACATTTTATGATTATAGGTATAATCATTTGATCTTGAAAAAAATCACTTAAAACTTTAATTTTAATTGGGTGACACAAAGCTTAATGATCTGTAATAAAACCGTAGAAAAAGTTCTTATCAGTGTAATTTGATAACATAGCTTAAAATTCTGACACTATATTTTATAGTAGTTTAATTTATTTTGTTTTTAGTGCTACTGTGCAAATAGTTAGGATTAATTAATCAGATAAATGTGTGTAATAATTCTCTATGGGTGAAGCCTAAGTGTGAATCTCCAAGTACCATTATAAATGAAAAAACAAATTTGATTTTTCTCTTTCTCAGGCTAAATTATTACCATGTTTCAAGCAGAATTGATAATTATACTGACACATATTACATCATCTTGTAAACATGCTAAATTTAAGGTGTCAGTTTATTTAGAAATACTGGTAATTTACTTCAATGGGTGTATAGTTAGATATTTTTAATATAAATAAAAGAGAATATGCAATTTTACTAGCACATTTCTAAATTCCTAAATAAAAACAAAGGGTATTTGCCTTTTGAATACCTTGCAGGAGGACATTCTTTCTGTAACAGCAAAAATATTAAAGGGAAAATTTGAAAAAGCATTTATTTAAAAATTTGACTGAAGTCTTGTGCATACAAATAAATCTAAGTCACAGGCCAAGGCCTTGTGGATGAGCCAGCACCAAGGATGCTGTCAGTTTCTGGTCAGGGCAATCAGGGTCAGGAGAAGAAGATCTGTCTTTGCCTAGAGAACAGAGTCCAGTTCTCAATGGTTCTGGTGCTAGAATATTGAATTTAAGACTACAGTATTTAAAAGTATCTAAAGTGCACCCCCTCTTGCATATACAGGAATTTGAGCAGATAGAACCTGGAAATAGCATTAGAAATCAGAAAGATGGCTTATGCCTTCTTAGTCACATTCTCCTATAGTCTCAGGGTCTTCAGGATTATGGTTTCATGGTATTGGTGTCTGGCATTCTCAAAGTCTGACAGTCTGTAGGCCTAGAAGTCCACAGGTCCTTAGCTCTTGCATCCTGTTTTATGGACAGATGAACCTTTGGATATTTGGATCAAGGATCAAACTAATGAAAGCTGGACATTACTTTAACCTCTGGTGAGGTCAAATATATTAGCACCTCTGACCATGTAGAAAGTTGGAATCTGAATGAAAAAAAAAAAAGAAGAGTATTTTTAAGTATCTTGCTACATGGGTTCCCAGGTCCTATGAGACAAAATAAAATACAGCCTTTCTCTAAATGCACTTAAAATCATATTGAAACAAACTGCTCATACCTTTACTGTAGCTTCCTTGAAAAACTTCAGTGGTTTCCTGTTGCTGCACAACCAGTGGCCATGAACCACCCATTTCGAGTCTCATGGCTTCTATGGTTTGGTTTCCTCTTCAGCTCTCTTATCACTTACACATGCATAGTTAAAATGTTGGCTAGAGATCTTGCTGCCTCATCTGCAAGGTCATTAGCAACAATTCTGCTGGCCACAAGAATTTCCTTATAAATTAGTGCACTGAGGGACACAATTCCTCACTGGCCATCTGCCACAGCCACTCTGTTACTTGTCTTGTTACTTGTTACTTATATGCCTTTCTCAAACAATAGCTAGTCCAAGGCAAGAGGGAACAGAGAAAGTCAACTATTAAGGTGGAAGTCATACAATTTTGTCACCAAAGCATGGGTGCACTATCTCTTTCCCTTCCCATATTTTGCAAGTATAATTGTAGCTTACACTCAAGTCGGGTTCATTATATAGGGTTAGATATGGTAAAAATTAGAGATAGCAGATACATCTTAGAACTCTGTCCAGTAAAGTCTCTATTATTCTTTTACTGTCACTGCTACAAACTCAACAAAAGAATATTAAATATGGAAAATTAAATGTGCTGATGGAAGTAAACTGGCACATAACCAAGATGTTGGCAACACCCAAGGAAATTAAAGTAACAGTGAGAAACATATAAATCAACCACAGCAGAAGAATTACAGGTTAACTGATGAAAATTACCAGAAGAAGTTACAAAAGAATCAAATATAGTATATGATATCAAAGCAGATTAAACAGAGCAGATAAAAGAATCAACTTGAATACAGGATATCATTTCAAGTTGATAAGAAGTTCAAGTGATAATTACTATTTTTTGACATACGTACATACAGACATGCTGGAAATTAAAAATAAAATTCAAAAGGCATGAGCTCAGTCTCTGCCATAATAATGTAAACAAGATCCCAAATGATGTATGAGTGGGGAGGAAGTCTTGCATAAATGTAAAATTGTAACAGTATGTCTACCATCATGTCAGTTTAAATGGAAAGTGCTTCATCTCTGCAGATCTTCTTATTCTTGATATCTATTCAAAGGGGACTGCAGTTTGGACATTTTGCATTTGAGATGGCTGTTTGATATGCAAGCAAGTCTCCTGTCTCAGCACAAAGTCTAAATTTAGATGTCTTTAGCAAACAGATGATGTTTAAATTTACTAAACTGAGTAAGACTATTGAGAGGGAGTGTAGATACAGAAAAGATTAGAAGTCTCATTTTTGGGTCACTGCAATATTTGAAGTTCACAAAGATGAAAAATTAGGAAACAGAGAAGGGTAAAGGAACATTCAGTGATGTGAAAGGAAAATGGTATGTGTGGTATCTTGAAGCCAAGACAGAAGAATTTCAATGAATCAGGAGTGATTAACTGCATCAAATGCTGCTGATAGGTCAAGTAAGATACATTAGCTAGAACACATTGTCTAGATCTGTAGAAATATGTTTGAACAAATGTCAGGAGGATAAATTAAACATCTGCTATCTTTTTGCTACGTGAAATGTCAGAGAGAAAAGTTTAGGTAAATTCTCAGAGAACACAGAATTTAGTAGTCACAATTTATTCCAAGTAATAAACAAACATATGCACATAAACATTTTTTCTTTTTATATCATGATTATCTTAGGTTGATACCTAGACCTTTATTTTTGCCTCACAATGCCGTAGAGTTGTTGTTAGTGTGAAAGGAACACAGGCATCACATATGGGGGAATGAGAAAGACAGGCATGCTGGTGTTTTGTATTGCATTACACAAAAACTTCTATACAATTTTCCAGTTATGCTGTACCCATTGCTTACATTGTAAAACACCAAGTCTAATAATAGAATCATATGATATATTTTATCACGTTGGACATTTTGGATTCCACCAATTAGCAGGTTTCATGGAGCCTCTTTTTTAATTCTCAGAATGTGTACTGTGAGAACTCGCAAATGAAAATATTCATGAAGAAATATTTTTGGATGAAATTTTCTGTTGGATTTCTTTTTTGTTGGGCTTAAGTTGTTGATAAACTCTTATAAATATATTTTCTCACATCCTGAATCTATTCATATTAATTAGGTTAATACTTTATGAATATCTATTTGGTTTTTGCTAACTCACTATTTCTTTATCCATTTTCATAATTATTAAACCCTAAACAGAATATTCATTCACAGTTACTAAAATGTCACATATTGTTATATTGAATGAGGTCAGACTATACTTGTCTGCAGCCTATAATAAAATTTGAAATGAAACAAAGATGAGGTGTAGCCATTGAATTTGGGGAAATCAAATTATTTTAATGATTTCCTTTCCTCTTCCTGCCATTATGTATCTTTTAGGAGTTATTCCATATTTAAAAATTTCTTATTTTGATAAGGCTAAGATTTTATCAATTTTATTTAATCTTTTAAAGAACCAACTACTTGATGCATTGGTTCTTTTTAGTGCTTTATTAATTTCAATTGCATTAATTTCTGTTCTGATCTTCACAATTTCCTCCCTCTTAAGAACTTTGAATTTGGCTTGTTCCTCTTTTTCTACAAAGTTTGAGGTTCACCATTAGGTTGTTTATTTGAGCTTGCTCAGTTTTCCTAATATAAGAGTTCACCATTGTGAATTTCTCTAATGAGACTATTTTCATTGCATCCCATAAGTTCTGATATGTTGTATTGGCATTATCATTTAATGGAAGAAAATGTCTAATTTTTTCTTTAATATTATCTGTGACACATTGGTTGTTTGGGACAGTGTTACTTAATTTCTATGTGTTTGAGAAGTTTTTGTGGTTTCTTTTGCCATTGCTTTCCAATTTCACTGCACTATGGTCTGATAACATGCATGTGATAATTTCCATTCATTTGCATTTACCTAAGCAAGTTCTATGAGCTAATATGTAGTTTATTTTGAAAAACATACCATTCACAGCTGAAAACATTGTGTATTATTCTCTTTGTGAGGTACAATACTCTATACACATGTACTAAGTCCATTTGTCCACAGTTTTGGTTTATCTCTGATATTTGTATGTTGATTTGTTTGTCTAGTTGATCTGTCTGTTTGTGACAATGGGCTATTAAGGTCCCCCATCCAAACTGTTAGTGTTTTTATGATTTTCATGTGCATTAATATTTGTCTTATATGGTTGGGTGCACAAGTATTTGGTGCATATATATTTATCTCTTCCTCTTGGAGTTTTCCTTTAACCAATTATGTGGTCACCTTCTTTTTCTCCTTTGATCAACATTGGCTTGAAATTTACTTTATCTGCAAATATAATAGCTACTCTTACATTTTTCTAGGTTTCTTTTGTCTGAAATAATGTTTTCCATTCTTTGACTTTTAGTATATGAATTTCTTTTTGAGTTAAATGTGTTTTTTCTATGTAGCATAGTGTTGAACCTTGCTTCTAGAATCATTTTATCAATCTCATTCTTTGATTGGTGAATTGAAACAATTTACATTGATGGTTATAATTGATATGCATTGGCTTATCCTTGTCATAGTACTTTTCAGTTATTGGTTTCCTGTCTTTCCCCTCTGTTGAATTATTTGCCTCGCCTGATTGTTTCTAAGAATGAATTGTGGTTTTGTTATCTTTTCTAAAATGTCCTTCAGAATATTTTGTACAGATGGTTTGGCTGTAATGAATTTCTTCAGTTGTACTTTGTCATGAAAGTCTCTTATTTCTCCATTGGTTTTGAAAGACAGTTTTGCAGCGTATATCAATCTGGGTTGGAAGTTGTTTTCATTCAAGACTTTAAATACTTCACTCCAAGCTTTCCATCATATAAGTGTTTGTGTTGAAAAGTCTACTGTGATTATGATGGGTTTTCCTTTATATATAATTTGTTTCTTTTCTCTAACAGTTTATAGTATTCTGTTCTTCTGCTGACTTTCTGGAATCTTGAGCATTATATACCTTGGTGTAGATTTATCTTGGTCATGGCTAATTGGAGTTCTGTATGCCTCTTTGATGTGTATGTCAAATTGTTTTTTCTTACTTGGGAAATTTTCTGAATGTTCAATCTCACTGGTTATTTAAAAGAAGCAAATTAAAACACATAGGAAATTCCATCTCACTCCAGAAAGAATGACAATTACCAAGAAATCAAACAATAACAAATGCTGGAAAGACTACAGGAAAAATGAACTCTTCTCCACTACTGGTGGTAGTATAGGCCACTTTGGAAATCAGTGTGGAGATCCTTCAAAAAACTAAAAGACGAGATTATAATTGACCCAACTATTCCCCTTCTTGGTATCTTCCTGAAGAAAGTAATATGTAGAAACCTATATTTTTAGCAGCACAGTTTATAATAGCTAAATCTTGGAAATGACCCAAATGCTCATCAAGACATGAATGGTTAAAGAAAGTGTTTTTTTTTATAAAATGGATTACTACCCACCATAAAGAAGGATAACCTTGAAGAATTTGTCAGTAAATGGATGTGCCATGAGACAATACTCTGAAGTAAAATAAATGGAACAAACATATGGAAATACTGCATTGTTTCTCTGGTGTAAGGAAGCTGAAAGTATAAATAAGGGCCAAAATTTATGCTATATATTGTGAAATAGGAACAAAACATCAGATGGTAAGAGTGAGAGGAGAGGGAAAATGAAGTAAGGGGAAATAAAAAGCAATGAGAAAAGAACGAAAATATGGGAACAAAGCTTTTATAAATATGGAGGGTAAGATGGGTTAAAGGCGGAAGGAGTGGGGAAAAAAGAAGAAACACGCTGCATCATATACAAGTACAAATTCTCTATGATGAACATGATCACTATATCTAAAATACACCAATAAGTAGTTAATTTAAAAATCTCTTCTTACCACTATGTTTTCCAAATTTGGCTTTGTTATAAATACCTTTATAATATTTAGTATTTCCACAAGATATATGTGGTAATTAAGAACTGGTGGTCAACTTAACGCCAGCTTAAATCAGCAGGACATTGACTGTAGATGTTCCACCTGAAGAAAGTTATCAGTGTAAATAGAGATGGGAGAAGGAAAAAGGAGGTGTTGAGGCGTTGAGGCACTGTGTGTTCTCCTATGTATTGCTCTTTGAGCCGTTAGGTTCTCCTGGACAAGCTCTGGTCCTCACATTGAGCATTGCTTCCTGGCTCTGGGCTCCGGAGGCGAAGACATGTGCTGCTTGGTCTCTAGGATGAACTCATCACACTTGGTTTCCTGGCATGTGCTCAACTGTGCTTATTGTCATCGGAGCTCAGGGCCTCCATGCTACTGAAGATGGCCCTGGTGCATTTCAGGACAGCCCTGGTCTTTGTTGTAAGTGTGACTTTTCTGCTCCAGCATAGAACCCTCATCCTACCAGCACAGCTCCTTCACCCTGCTGGCAAAGACTTTCTAGTTTCCACCGCTGACCTTTGGGCTTTCCCAGCATGGATCCATAAAAGAGCCTGACATGAGTCCTTCTTGTGGGCTCTAGACCTCCAGTTGGACTCATGGGAGGCATTGTCATGAGCTCTGGGTCTTCATATGGATGCATGTGGGATGTTACTGTGGGATTTAGGCCTTTAAATAAATATTCTATGTCTTTAGTGTTGTGGACAGATTTCCTCTATTTTCTTGTGTTAACTCTGGGTGACCATTATAAAATAATATTACAAATTCCATGTCATGATTTTAATTTTTCTCTACTCAACCCCTGACTACAACATTATAATATGCCTCCTTTCATAATTTTGGTGATAATTCTCTTTTCCCAATGCCTTTTATTAACTACCATCTGATACATTAAAGTTTTCTTAAATTATTTTATTATAGCTACTGTGCATTCCTAATGAGACTTTGTTTTGAGAGTCAGGGTCATTTAAAGTAGTGGTAAAAAGAACTGATTTTTCAGATGTTCAGAGACTTACATATCTCACAATCACAACCCACGTAATCTTTTACCTTTATTTTAACAACATTGCTTTTTAATAAATATTTAAAATTGTATTGACATTATCTTGAAAAGTATTCAGGTATTCAAATGAATTTAAAAAATCCCTTGAGTCATATTCCTTCTAACATACACCCCTATAATGATACCATTAAAGTGAACAAACAATTTTTATCAAATACTGGCCTCCAAATTGAATGTGTTTACAAGAAATATACTAACAAGTTATATTTTTGCCAAGTTTGAAGCCTTATATTGAAGCCTCTAGAGCTATCAATTTACAGGAAATTAAGGAGACAGAAAGAAGAGTGTTAAATGTTGCCATGGGAGTACAATTTACAAAACTCAATGCTGAAAAAAATCTCAGAACAAAAACATGTCAATTACTCAAAAGATTATTTGCAAGTAAAAGTGATGGTGTAAGTACATATTTGTAAACTGAAAATATCTTTGGAAATATATCAAGCAATTCCAAAACACATATCTTCTGGAATCTTAATTTGAATAAGCAGAAAAACATGAAGCAACATAGGAAATTCAATCACTAGACAGCTGATGGTATTAAGGAATTAAAATGTTTTAGGTTATTAAAATATGATTATGATTTTTTAAAAA
>PVJX010037889.1:0-16676 GCA_004027295.1 Dolichotis patagonum
CCCCTGATGATAAGGTGCCTGTTTTTTCTCACAAGATGAGCAATCCTGAAAAGGGCGACTGCTGATGTTGAGCCAGCTGCTTTAGGTCACCCCGACCTCTGTTTTCTCTTTATCGCGCCATGGACCTTAGCATCGGGCCTTTTGTCCTCTTCAGAGATGACTGGATCAGCTCCAGGGGCCTCAAAGTAGGAAAGAGAAGCCAGATGTGGTGGGGCACGAGTATAATCCCAGTCATCTAGGAGGCTGAGGCAGGAAGATCTCAAATTCAAACCCAGCCTGAGTGATTTAGCAATTTATGGAAACCCTATCTTAAAAATGTGAAATTAAAAAAAAAAAAAGCCTGGGGTTGTAGCTCGGTGTGAGGCTTTAGGTTCAACCCCCAGGGCTCAAAAAAACCAAAAGAGAAAGAGCCAACTTCAGAAGCCTTTCTTCTTTAGCCTTAGCGAAACAACAGAATTCTTTCTGGAGTCCTCCTAGAGATCTCTGCTTACTTTTATTTATTGATATATTTTGGGGGGCACTGGAGACTGGACACAGGGTCTTTGCTTGGAGCTCCATTGTGAGCCCTTTTCTGTTTTTATTTTGAGGCCAGGTGTGGTAGTGCAGGAGTGTCATCTCAGCACTCAGGAGGCTGAGGCAGGAAGATGCCCCAGACTGGGCTCAAATTTGTAACCCTCCTGACTCAGCCTCCCAGCGTGCTGGGATTACGGTGTGCACCAGTATGCCTGGCTCTCTGTCTACATTCTGTTGACCCAAATTGCACACAATCCACTCTGGCTACCAGACTATCAGGAAAGCAAATCTTTTGTGATCGACCCATTCTGGTTTTTTGAGATTGGGTCTCACTGTGTAGCCCAGGTTAACCCTGAACTCCTGGAGACCGTCCTTCCTCAGCCTCCCAAGTGCTGGGATTGCAGGCCTGTGCCGCCACACCCGGCCCTTTTTCAATTTAGACCGATGGTAGGAGGCAGGAAGGGACCTCGGCACTGGATCAGCTGCCTGTGGTTTGGTAATAATCCTGAAACATTTCCCCAGCAGCTAGAAACGGCCTCCAAGCAGCCGGCCCCAGCCGGTTCTGCGGCCTCCTGGTTTTCCTGGCCTTTGCTAATCTCAGATCTCTGTCTCCAGCTCGCTTGCTCTGGCCTCGCCTCTAGGTTTGGGAGCTGCATGTCCACTTCCTCATGTTAGACATGATTCTCTGCTCACGGTGCTCTGCGGGCGAGATGCTTCCCCGGTTTGGAGAGGGCAGGGTCACTGAAGGGCTGGTCCTGCACAGCTGGATTCCTCGGCAGGGACCCGCTGGGTAGGGACAGGATTCCTTCTCTGAATTTCCAGCTTCCAGCAAAGAACCGGGCACAACTCCTGTGCATTAAACCCAAACAAAGAGAGAGCCTAGGGACATCTTTTGTCTGTTTTGTGTTTTGTTTTGAGACAGCCTCACTACATAGCCCAGACTGGCCTTGAATTCTCAGAGATCCTCCTGCCTCAGCCTCGTAAGTGCTAGGACCCCAGGTGTGCGTCGCCATGCCTGGCTTGGGTCATTTTTTTAACCAGGTTATTCTGCAGATCTAATAGGTATGGGGCTGGCAAGGAATGGCCTCAGAGTCTTCCTTGAGGGTCTGTGGCTCAATTTTGACTGGACATTTTCCTTGAAAGGGTCGGGGTGACCTTGGATCCTGCTCCTGAAGACCTGGGCAGTGTAGCAGGGCAGCACGGGCGGCTCCTGGGGAGGTCACAGCCCCGAGGTCCAGGCACGGCTGGGGGCTGGAAGCTGCCTGGAGTCGGCTCGGGTTTGCAGGGGACCCGCAGCCTGGAGCAGGGCTGGACTCTGGGTGACTGATCATCCCACAGCCACAGTGCGGACAGGGGAGGCAGAGAGACTCGTGCTGTGGAATGGAGCTGGGCGAGGGGCTGTGGTGTGATTGAGTGGGTTGAATTCCCAGCACTGCAAAAACCAAAGGAAGGCTGGGCGTGGTGGTGCATGCCTACAATCTTGCCTTCTGGAGGCTGAGGCAGGAGGGCTGCCAGGAGTTCTCAGGAGAGAATGCAAAGCAGTCGGCTGCCAAGGACTGGGGAGATGAGGGGTTTTGTCCCATGAGTATCCAGCTTCTTTCTGCTTTTTCACAGAGCTGGGATGGAACCAGGGTCTCCTGCATATCAGGGGCAAGGGCTCCGCCTTCCCCCAGCAGAATCGCTGTTTGAGTTTAAGCCCTGACTCTATCAAGTAAGAACCGTGTCCTTCTGATCAGGTTACTTTCCCCAATGGAGCCTCAGTTTCCTTCTTGTAAGGTGCGCGTCGCAATATCACCTACTTGGGCTATTGTAGGGTGCCTTGCATGAATACTGTGAAAGCCCGCAGCAGAGTGCGTAGCACACTGCAGCAGCCATGTGCGCTGCCACTGTCTGTCCCTTGCTGCTCAAAGTGACATGCAGGTCTTTGATCTCTGCAACCTCCGTATCCCATCAACACAGGTATAGGAAGGATGTTTGTTGAACGAGTGGGTGACCTCATGACCTCCGGGTGCCGGAGGTGATGGCAAGAAACAGACCCACTCGCCGTGGGCAGGTGGTAGACACCCAAACCTGCAGTTGCCTACAGACCAGTGGGTCTTTGAGAGGTTTAATACATAGAGAAAATGCTGGGTGGAGTCGGGTGTGGTTTGGTAATAATCCCAGTACTTGGGAGGCTGAGGCAGGAGGATGGTCGTGAGTTCGAGGGCAGCCTAGACTAAATAGTGAGACTGTCAAGAACAAATACACAAACAAAACATGAAGAGGCTGGGTGTGGTGGCACACACGCCTATCACCCAAGCATTGGGGAGGCTGAGGCAGGGAGTCACTTCGAGTTCAAGGCCAGCCTGCACTCCATGTCGAGACCCTGTCTAAAACCAAACCAACCAAAGAAACACAGATATAAAGTTCCAGACCCTGTTTGGAGCATGTGTGGAAAATTCCCACAGCATACTCTGGTCCACATGGCCCGCTCCGCCCTAGCTGCCAAGAGAGGAGGAGGAGGAGGAAGAGCACAAAGGCATTGTGGGCCTGCAGTGGCCAGCGCAGCTGGTATGCGGATCACTGCTCCAAACTTGATTAAAACCCACATTGCTGTCCCTCGCAACCCAATAGGATGAACACAGGTCACGAGGAGCCAGAAATGCATCCTGACATTGCTGCAGTGCTGGGGGCCACAGTCACCCACGCGCCGGAAACCTCGAACCAGGCATGCAAGGGAGAGATGCGTTGCTGGGCATGGTGGTGCTGCCTGAAATCTCAGCACTCAGGAGGCTGAGGCAGGAGGATTGCCTCGAGTTCAAGGCTAGCCTGGGCTCCATAGTGAGTTCAAGACCAGCCTGGACTACATAGACTATGACTCAGAAAAAAAAAAGAAGGAGCTAGAGAGTCACACCTGTAAATCCCAGAAGTCCAGGAAGCTGAGGCAGGAAGAAAAGGCAAAGTTTGAAGTCAGATGGGCAATTTAGTGACTTAGTGAGACCCTGCCTCAGAATTAAAAAGTGCTGAAGAAGCAGCACGGTGCAAAGGCCCTGGGTTCCGGCCCTGGTATCACACACGGAAAGGAAAGAGGAGGGTTCTGTGTGTGTCGGGGTGGGGAGTTCCCATCGGAGCGAATCATTTGGAGAATCTGAAAGGAAGGACAGGCGGAGGGTGCGGGCGTCTCCCAGCAGCTCCTAGGGTCTGTTTACAAGCAGCTGTGTGGAACGCTGTGGGCTGGGAGGTCGGCTACACAGAGGTCCCATGCGGGCGCGCGCATGCGCGCGCGCGCACACACACGCGCACTCCCCCGGCCGGGGCTGCATGGGCCTGAGCTGCATTGAATTTCCTGTCTTTGTGGTCCCTGAGTGGCCCTAGCAGGGACAGCAAATTGCAAAGGGACACGTGAACTACAGCAGCATGCAGGGTCACGCCTTCAAACACGAACGGCCCGTTTCATCTCGGGAGGGGAAAATATAATCTGTGTGGGTGATGCTTGGACATGGCCTGGTTTTTGCCCATTGAAAGGAAAAACACTCTGGGAGGCTGAAGCAGGAGGGTCACAAGCCCGAACCCTGCCTGGGGAACTTAAGTGACTTAATGAGACCCTGTCTCAAAGTCAGAAAATAAAAGGGGCTGGGGGGGGAGGAGTGGCTTAGCAAAGGCTCTGAGCTGATCCCTGGTGCCATTAAAAAAAATCGCTGGGTCGCACACCTCTTTCTTGAACTCCCATCCCGTGCGTGAGGCCATCTAGTCCCAGCGCCTCTCCTTTTCATGTTTCAGGTCTTTGTGGACAGCATCACAGCCACTTGGATGCCAACAGCAAGGGCTGTGGATGTCTGCAGGCATGGTAGAGCGTGCCCGCAATCACAGCACTCTGGAGGCTGAGGCAGGAGAATCGCCATGAGTTGGAGGCCAGCCTGGGCTACTTCGTGAGTTTGAAGACAGCCAGAACTATCTAGTGAGGCCCTGTGTCAAAAAACAAAACAGTAGCAAAGAAAAACAAATGTTGGAGGGGGGCAGAGTGGCTGTTCGTCCTTTGGGGAAGCCCAGGGTCCCCCGTGGAAGGGAACAGGTCACGGCTGTGCCTGCAGAGGCCTCCGTTTGGGGGCCAGCTCTGTGGCACTGGCTGCAGCCTCCCAGCCGGCCGCATCTCTAAAGTGGGGCACGTCTGCTCCTGGCTGTCAGCACGGAGACAGAAGCCCCTGCCCTCGGTCAGTGTGACAGTTTAGGACCAAGGGGAAAGGCTCCCGCCTCGGGGTCCGGGGAGAGGCCACAGCGTCCCCGCTGCAGCCTCCCTGTTCCCTTGCCTCTCGGAGACCCCCCGAGTTCCAGCCCATCTTGAGACGTGGGGTGCGCTTCTGTCTGTGAATACCCACCCAGGATTGCGTCTGGGCAAGGGCGGCTGGGAGCCCTGCAGAGCAGCTGCTGGGGGGCAAGGCATAGGAAGCACAAGGATATCACTGGGTGTGGTGGCCCACGCCTGTCATCCCGGCACTCCTGGGATGCTGAGGCAGGAGGGTCGCAAGTTCAAGTCTAGTTTGGGCAACTTAAGAGACTTAGAGCTTGTTTCAAAATAAGAAGTGGAAAAGGGCTGGGGGTGTGGCTCAGTGTGAAGGCTCTGGGTTCAGTCCCTCGTGCTGAAAAGGAGAAGAGAGAGAGAGAGAGAGAGAGAGAGAGAGAGGAGAGAGGGAGATCTAAGTGTGACCCAGCGAGGCTAAACGTGATGGATGGAGCCCTTGACAGCCAGGATGCGGAATTACATGGGAGCTCTCAGAGAGACAAAATAAAAACTGTCCCCAGCAATCCTCTGTCCTTTCTCCAGGATCTAATTACAGACGTCTTGACATTCCTTCCGCGTAGAGTTTCTTTAAGACTTGCCAAGAAGCACCATTTGGAAACTGTGTTTCAGGTCTAATCCCGGCTGGGAGCCGCTCTGCTCGCCGCCCCGAAGATGACAGGACGCTTAATTACAGCGCGCGCGGTTCGCACCGCATTGGACAACTGGATTCTTGACCCAAATAACAGAGCCCGGGCTGGCAGCGGCCTCTCGGCCAAACTGACGTCTCTGATCTCACATTAATTACTGCACAAATATACTCATTGTGGATACCGCGTTTACAGGGTGAAGTCCGCCTGACACATGGTCGCAATAAAAACCCGTTTTCCCCCTTCCCCTGACCTAAGGGAGGGAAGAAAGAAGAAGAAAAAAAGAACATTTTTCAAGATGCCGTTTAATGGCACAAAAACTGCCTGCCGAATGTTCGCCCGCTTTTGTTCTTTTGCTTTCCTTCTTTTAATAAAAAGCCTTTGGAACCAAGCATTCCTGGTTTGGAATTCCTTTCTTATACTTTTACCTTATGCCTGGGGAGAAACAACTTAGAGACTGGGGGACACCTTGTGAAGCGGCCCTGCCAGGGTGAGCCAGGTGTGTGCGTGTCTGCGTGCCTGTCTGTGTTTCTTTGTGACCTGCTGGTGGCCTCTTCACAAATGCAGGGTTCTGGGCCCCAGGAATGCGTTTATTCCTCTAGCCTTTCCCTGCTTCGAAGTCTGTTGCCTTTTGATAGTGACCTGGCTTTTAGGGATCGGTGGCATCTTAGGGAGCCTAATAAATCTTTTTCCCTTTACCATCTCACGGTTCCCCAAACTATTTCCAAAAGCAGCAGCCTCGGTAGATGGAAAAGGTAGCAGGTTTCAAGGCCCCACCCCCACCCACCCCACCCTCCAGGCCCTCGGGTTTGCCAGATGATGTCACCACGGTAACCATGGCAACAGGTTATGACATCACTGCAACCCAAGGCCTTCTGACCTTGGCCTGGAATTCAAAGGCAAAGCAGCTCATAAACTTCTGAAGAGAGCAGGAGATAAATATCCTTAGTCATAAAAGAACAAACGGACTTTGGAGTAGGGGACTAGGAAAAAAAAAGCTGAACTATTAATAAAAGAAAAAAAAGAAAGAAAGAAATACAGTAAAACACTTTGCCAAGTTTTCCAGGAAGTGCCACTGGCCGTTTTCGTGATGTAAAAGAAACTTTAAAAGCGAAACAGGCAAAATGAATGTGGCAGAGAAAGGTGCTTACGATATTGGACATAATTGGGTGACTGTCCCCCTCAAACCGCAATGTTTAACAGGGGTGCAGGGCAGTGCTTGCCCCAGAGGGGCATGAAACGACCAGCCAGCAAGTCTGCCTCCAAGTGGGGAGACAGCCCCAGAAAAAGGAGGGCATCTAGAGACTACGCCTCCCCCATGGGCGGGCTGTGAGGCATCGGGGTGACTGAGCGGGCCCTGGGACATGACAACCATGGAAAAGCTGCCGTCAACTAAAGAGGACTCAGGCACGGTGCTGCATGCCTCTGACATGGGCACCGAGGAAGCTGAGGCAGGAGGATCGCCAGTCAGAGGCCAACCTGGGCTACACAGTGAGTGCAAGGACCGCCTGGACTCTCCAGGGTGACTCTGTTTTGAAAAGAAAAAATATCAAACAAACAGAACAATAACACAAACAGTTTAGCTAAGGGCAACAACAGCAATGGTGGTTTCTTCATCCGGACCAGTGAACCCCCGAGTGACTCGGCAAGGCGATGCCGTGTGGGGAGCAGCGCAGGGTTTGTGCGAGGACTCGGGGGCCGCCAGTGTAGCTGTCCTGTCTTTACGGCAAAATGAAACGCTTATTTGTGCTAAGGGGAAAAGCAGGCCCCATCTTGCAGAGCCCAGCCTGGAGGTCTTGTTGTGTCTAGAGTGGGGACACGTCCCTGTACGGCTTTCTGTACAGGGAGACGGTGGAGACGGACAAGGTGACACAGGTGGACCCCGGGAAAGCGACAGAGACCTGGACTTGCCCCTGGGAATCCTAAAAATCAGGAAAGAAAGTGCCCTGGGCCAGGACTAGAGGCTCTAGTCCTCGAAGCTTCGGAGCCCTCCGAGAGCCATCTGGCCCAGTTTCACAAGAATGTTTATGTCATCCCAGCCCTCTGGGAGGCTGAGACAGGAGGATTGCAGTTTCAAGCCCAACCTAGGCAACTTAGTGAGATCCCATCTCAAAACGACATGAGAAGGGCCAAGAATGCAGCTCAGTGGGAAGCCCTTGGGTCCAAGCCCCGGTACCAAAGTAAACAAAAAAGCAAACAAACAGCAAAAGGGCACCTCTGGTTTTTAGACATCCTGAGAGTTGACCACTCAGCTCACACAGCAGACAGTGGGCATTTGGGCTCCAGATGCCAAGACTGGTAAGGAAAGAGCAATGAACCTGCAGAAGAGAGATCTCACTGCTTCATTTTCTTGCTCGAAAGCAGGGATGTCGGACAAGTGTCCCCACCAGCAAGCTGACCTGAAGTCAGGAGCAAGTTGGGATGGATTGGTAGAGTCTGGCTGGTGCCCTATGCCCAGCCTGGAATCAGTGAGCAGCAGTGTGGAAGTCTATTAGTAATGTCTGCCATGGATACAGGAGGGGAAGCATAGGCATCATCTGCTGTTCCAGACAGACGCTTGTGCCTCTGCCCACATCCCATGAGACAGTAGATAGAATGGCACCCCAGCCTGGCTTTTCCCCATGTCCTTGGGGTCAAGAGGCCCACAGCATCTGATAAACAGGAGATACACGGTGCACATTCACTGCCACCTGGAGGAGAAGGCTGTGCTCACAGGCAAGGGGACGGCACTGTCTCAGTGGTGACAGGAAGTCTCTTTAGGGTATTGAGCTTACACCAGAGAGGCAAGCGGGGTGCTGCCTGAAGGAAGAGGCGTCGTAAGCAGATTCTGGTTTTGGGGGTTGTTTTGAGACAGGGTCTCTTGCTGTAACCCAGGCTGGCCTTGAGTGCACAGTGATCCTTCTGCCTCAGCCTCCCGAGCGTTGGGGTTACGGGCCTGCACCACCACACCCAGCACGGAGGCTATTTTAAGAAATGGTGAAGTTGGGGGTGGATAGGAAGGGGTGGCTGTTACTGGACTCCCTGGGCCAGGCTTCCTTCATCTGTGAGAAGTCATTTGCCCTCACGTCACCGTGGGACTTCAACGCAGAGATCTGTGCACGGTATTTGCCGGTCCACTACAGGTGATCAATAAACACTGACCAGATCCATCAGTTCCCAACCCTGGTATCCAGCCAAGGTGAATGGATCCACTTAGCAAACAGAGACACTGAGGCCCAGAGATGGGTCACTCAGTGACCAGCAGCGCATGGCACATTAGAGGAGGACGCGGGACTGGAACTCAGTCTCTGGATTCCCAGCCCGTGCTCTCGCCGCTCTGTCTTCCCCAGCTGGCTAACTCCCCTCCAGTGGAATCACCTGATGTCAGAGGGAAAGAATGTCCCCGTGCTGGGCTGACCTGTGTCCCTCCAGAAGATGCCTGTTGGGACACGCAGACCAGCCGGGACAGCCTTGCTGGGAAACAGGTCTCTGCAGACTGGGTGAAGCCGGCGGGGGTCGTGTGGCACCAGTGTGGGCTCCACCGCAGAGGCTGCTGTCCCTACATGGGGAGACACATAGCTGGGCGTGGCAGTGCAGGCCTGTCATCCCAGCACTTGGGAGGCTGAGGCAGGAGCATCTCCGTGAGTGTGAGGCCAGCCTGGAATACAGAGAGACCTTGCCTTTAATAATAATAATAATAATAATAATAATAACAATACTAATAAATAGAGAGAAATAGACGCAGGGACATGCAGGCTGTGATCCTTGCTGGGTTGGGCCTCCGTTCTAGGAGCTGGTTTGGAGAGGGAAGGAGGGGCTGGGGGCCAGGAGAGAGCCCTGGAGCGGGGGAGGCCCCGAGGGCGTGCTCCTGGGCACCCCAGCCAGTGGCAGGGTTCCCGAGTGTGCGCGTCAGCACCCAGAGAGGTCCAGCCGGAAGCACAGCCTCTGTTCCTACGACGACCTTGGTCCCTTGTCTGAGATCGCAGGCTGCCGGGCAGGGGCAGAGGGCGGAAGAGCAGCAGAGACTCTCTCAGACCCACAGCGGCGAATATATCTGTCGGTGCCTGCCTCCTCCTCCTCCTCCTGCTCTCGTTTCCTGGCTGACCCGTTTGTTTGTTTGTTTGTTTGTCCTGTCTTTTGGTGCTGAGGATGGAGCCCAGGGCCTCAGGCATGCTAGGCAAGGGCTGCACCCCCAGCCCTTTGAAATTTTTATTTTAGGGTTGTGTTAAGTTGCCCACGTGGGGATGGAACTTGCAATCTTCCTGCTTCAGCCTCCCAAGTAGCTTGAATTACAGGTATGCACCACCACAGACAGCTCTGGGAACCACTTTTCACCAGCATAGGTTTTGTTCTTTTTGCTTAAAATCTGCTTTTGTGTTTTGTGGTGGTGGTTGTTGTTTGTGTGTTTAGGCAGAATCTCCCTATGTAGTCCAGGCTGCCCTTGAACTCATTATGTAGCTCAGTCAGGTCTGGAACTCAAGGTGATCCTCCTGCCTCAGCCTCCTGAGTGCTGAGATTTCAGGCATGCACCGCCACACTTGTCTTGAGGTCTTATTGAGCTGTAATTTACACAATGAAACATGCATTTTGCACATGCAGTTCAAAGAGTTTCCATAAACATTGGTGTCACAGTTTGATAGACCGGCTGCACATGGTTCTGTCTTTATTTTTATTCTTGTTTGGTGCTGGAACTTCTGTCACTGAGCCGCACCCCAGCCCGAATATGCTCCATGCTCTAAGTCCTCTCTGGTCTTTCCCAGCCCTCTGCTCGTCCCCAACCCTACACTGTGGCCCTGGGAACCGCAGATCTGTTTTCTGTCCTTACACATGAGCACGATCATGTCTAGGGCTCACATAAACGGAATCCTCCCATACGAACATTTTTATGCTTGACTTCTTTGTTTTTATTTTGAAGCAGGATCTTGCAACGTGGTTCAGGCTGGCCTGGAGCTCACTGTGAAGCCCTGGGAACCCTCCTGCCTCAGCCTCCCAGCCAACAAATAAATGATGGAAATACATTTTTGCTGCCAGAGTTGTGTGATGTTGGGCCAGAGGAGGATTTGAGTTTAATTATTCCTTCAGGAAAGAGCTCTCTGGGCAGTAAGTCTGGCTGATTGTTCAAAAGAGAACTTCGATAACGATGGAAATGTGATAATTTAAAAACCAAACAACCAACCAACCAACCAACAAACAGACGGACAGCATTCTCTTCCTGTGAAAGCCTGAGATAAGGTGGGCCCGTGTCCCTGAAGGGCACCCCGGATTCCAAACCCAGAGACTCAGACTCTTCTGCGAGGCAATGAGGAGGACGTCCAGGCAGGAGATGGCTCCAGGGGCTCCCAGAAAGGGGCTAAAGCAGGGGACCCTCCAGGCTGTGTCACCCTGGGGCCCCGTGGGTGTGGTGGCCCAAGCCTGTGATCCCAGAATTTGGGAGGCTGAAGCAGGAGGATTGCTGTGGATTCAAGGCCAGCCTGGACTACATAGCAAGATTCTATCTCAAAAGGACAACAAAAACAAGCATCACAGCAGTGCCTCCTCACCTTCCCCACCCTTGAGGTCAGGAGAGAAGGTGTTTGTGGGCGTCGTCTTCTTCCGGTGGAGGAAGTAATGTGTTAGGGTGTGGTGATCAGGGCTCGAGTGGACCCTCAGGGCTTTTCCGGTCCAGTTCCCTCTGGGGAAACTGAGGCCTAGAGGTGGAGGGGGCAAGGACCACATGAGCACTGACTGGGCCTGAAGGACAAGGACCCTCGTGGAAGTGCAGAAGCAGAGACGCAGGCTGCAGTGGGTCGCCCAGGGCCTGGCGTGGGCAAGAGTGGCTTTCAGGTCCGGCCATACCATTTTCCATCCGGGACCTCCAGGGAAGGTGCTCCTTTCTTGGAGCCTCAGTTTTTACATCTGTGAAATGGGGGCAGAGATGCCAATAGGCATTCTGTAGGGTTCTTTCTTCTCCCTCCTCCTCTTCTTCTTTTAATTCTGAGAGTGTCTCATTGTAGGATTACCCCCCAAATGGGGCACCCCATCTTCCTCTCACAGGATGGGGAGGTGACAAAAGGGAAAAAAACACAGACAAGGACCAGGCAAGCTGGGTGTGATGGTACAAACCTGGAGTCCTGGCACCCTGGGAGGCTGAGGCAGCAGGATTGCAAGTTTAAGTCCAACCTGGGCACCTTAGTGAGACCCTGTCTCAAAGTAAAAAATAGTAAAAGAGCTGAACGTGGTGGCACATGCCTATAATCCTAGCATTGGGGAGGCTGAGGCAGGAGGGTGGCCATGAGTCTGAGGCCAGCCTGGGCCATATAGTGAGTCTGAGGCCAGCCTGAACTACATAGGGAGACCCTGTCTCAAACAGAACAAACAAACTAAACTAAGCAAACTAACCAAGTGCCCCCACCCTGTGGGGCTGTGGACTGGCCTGGACTTGCAGGCGTAGCTAGGAATCCCTGGGGCCCAGGCCTTGCAGGAGGAGGGCCAGGGAATGCGCATTGGTGCCACTGCTAGTCAGGCTGGGGCAGACTTCGGGATTTTTCCCTGGCTGAGGGAGGGGGCCGGAATCCCAGCTCCAGGGCCTCACACACCCTTCAGCTTTAATCTCGTCTGCTTGTCACAGGAGTCTGGGAGATAGGCCAGGGTGATGTCCCCAAGATCCTGGGGAGTGACCAGCTGGCCACTTCAAAGAAACTCTATCTCCCTGGAGAGGTAGATGGCAAGGGATTAGAACAACCACGCCTGCCGCCTGGCCCTGGCGGGGGCTAGGTACCGGGCCAGAGAGATGGGGGCCCTGGGTCACCCAGATGAGCAGGCGGACACAGTGTGGGGTGTTTGAGCCTCTTGCAAAATGCTCTGCAGGAGCCTGGTGTGGTGGTGCAGGCCTGGTAATCCCAGCACTCTGGAGGCTGAGGCAGGAGGATCTCCAGGAGTTCAAGGCCAGCCTGGGCTATATAACAAAATCTTGTCTCATAATCAAACTAAAATAAAAAACAAAAACAAAACAAAATAAAACAACAACACAAAACGGATTTTCTGCAAGTGCTGGAAGTACAGCCCAGTGGTTCCCCGCTTGTTTCACACACGGGAGGCCGTGGATTTGATCCCCAGTTCTAGGGGAAAAAATGCTTAGTGAAACAAGGTAAGTGGAGCTCCTCTGGAGGAGGCAGGAAGCTGGCTCCGCAGGAGACTAAAGATTCTGCAGACAGATAAAAGGAAGGCCGGGGTGAGCACTTCAGCCTGGACGGTGCCTGTGGAGATAAGAAATCAGGGTCTGGCTGGCCGGGATGCAGCTCAGCCGCACAGCGCCTGCCTGGCGAGAGCAAGGTCCTGAGTTCGATTCCTGGTTTAAAACACAGAAATCAGGCTCTGGATCTGGCTCCACAGTGACAAGAACTCTTCCTCCGTCCACGCCTAGATTCCCGGGTGGGCACCTCGGGCCCGTGCTCACCCCAGCCACCTCCCCTGCATCCCCTTTAGCCATGCCTGGGCCCCGGAATGACAGCTCCTCTCTGCACCGGGCCCACAGCCTCTTCTGATCCGCTTACCTTTCCGCTTTGCGTATCGAAGGGGCTCTTCCAGAGGCTGCCTCCTCTCAAGCTCCGGCTTCTCTGTGGTGCAGTGTATCCTCTTTGAAACAGGGCTGTGAGATTTCCTCCCCTCCCCTCTCCATTTTGCTTTCCTTTTATTCCTCTCATACTGGGGACTGAACACAGGGCCTTTGCACTGAGTAGCACGCTGGGAGGCTGAAGCAGGAGGATCCCAAGTTTAGCTCTGACTCTTTAAAAAAAAATCTTTTTTTTTTTAAAAAAAATTCTGAAACAAAGTCTTGCTAAAGTGCCCAGGCTGGGCTCCAACTTGCCATCCTCCTGCCTCAGCCTCCCAGAAGGCCGAGACTTGTGGCATCGCTACCTCTAATTAACGTCTGTGTTCCACACTAGAGGATGCACCTGTGCTGTCCCTGACTGCATCTGAACACTGGCCCGGAAGTTCCCCAGGCATCACAGACAGGAAAAGACCCAGACCACCCCAAGCCCCCTCCGTGAGCCCCAGGAAGAGCTCGGTCCCCACCGCGTGTCCCCACTTTTGGACCCAGGCCAAGCTGCAGGGCTGGGCGCTGCCCGGGGCCGGGCACGGAGTCCTGTGTGCCCTGCATGTCGTGTTTATATTGGGCTCCGAAGGCCGCTGGGGCTCGGTTTGCGATCTGGGAGTCACACAGGGTGTCTTCTCTTCCTCTGCCAAAAGCAATCTTTAATCACCCTACCAAGTCACGGCTCAGAATAGCATAATGGAAACAAAGCACTTAAAATACTTTCTTGGGTGGATAAACACAGCGCAGGAAGAAAAAAATAAATAAAATAAAAACTACGGTGCCCAGCTCCTCCTCTGCGCTGGGCACAGGACCAGCAGCCGGGGAGCAGGAGAGGGGCCCAGGAGCAGCCGGGACGCACTGGCCCTCAGAGGGCGGCATGGTGGTCACCCAGCCCATGGACGCCCCTGTGTCTTCTAAAGTGATAAAAAGTAATTCTTACACAACACAAAAATGGATGCCGGGCTGGGGAGGCTGAGGCAGGGGGGGTTCCAGGGATCTCTTACGTTTGAGCCCAGTTCAGACAAATACAGTGATTTTAGAGAGACCCTGTCTCAAAATAAAAGGTGAAAGTGCTGGGGTGTGTGAGTGTGCGTGGAGGGGCAGTGAGCAAGAAACTTTGGCATCTTTTTACCTGGGTCTGTGTCCCAGGCTCTGTGCTGGACCCTGGACCCTGTAAATACGCTGTCTGCGTCTCTCATAGACTAAGATGTGTAATCACTGCCACTTTGCAGGTGGCCCAGCGGAGGTTCAGAGTGTCCAAGTGACTTGGCCAGGGTCACACAGCTCTTCCCCAGGCAGACACACAGCAAGCACACTGTTCACAGGGGGCCTGGTACACAGCCTGGTACACAGTAGGCGCTCAATGTATGCACATACATGCTGAATTCTCAAACGCCCCTTCACAGGCAGATGGCCTACAAGTAATTGTAAATGCTGCTCACGCTTTTCCTTCTTTGTCTCTCTCTTTTCTTTCTCTGTGCAATCTTCACACTGGACCCTACTCCTCTCTGTGAGCAGTCTATATCTGCCAGATTCAAGCTCATGTGGTGATGCGTGGCTGTGATGCCAGCACCCTGGGAAGCCCAGGAATGCCTGCCAGCCCTGGACCCTGAGACAACACAGTGACCCTAGAAACTTGGGCACTGACGATCTGACAGCTCCGGGCTTCCTAGCCTCTGCTCTTCACGTCTGCAGTCAGGGTGCGGAGCGAGACGGGTGTTTCCGCAGCCCTCCCTGCCCGGCAGCCAGGCGCGAGCTCCTGGAATTTGGAGTTGCCCTGGGTTGGACTCTCCCACCCTGACACTTGTTTTGGGATAAATCACACAATCTAAATTGTGGAATTTTGATAAATCTTTCTCCACTGTAAAAGCAGCAATAAAGTTTTGGGGAGAATTTGGTGAGATAATGGAAGTAAAGGCTCAGCCCAGTGCCCAGCGGGTATCATGTGCGCCTTTGAGATCCGCAGTGGCTTAGTTGCCCAATCTGGACTTGCAGGCTCGCTGATCCTCCTGCCTCGGCCTCCCAGAGTGCTGACATCACAACCGTGCGTCAGCACATTTGGCAAGGATGACTTCAGACCTCCGCTCTGAAGTCATCAGAGAATCATCAGGCTTTGAAGATCAGGGGACATAGTCCAGGCGGAGGAAGAGCAGGTGCAAAGGCCCTCGGTCCAGAGTGCGACGGGTAGGTTTGAAAAGCAGCAGGGAGATGACTGTGACCACAGAACAGCACGACCTTGGTGGAAGACACGGGTGGAGGACCTGGGGGACAAGGCCAGAGAGCTGGGGTGGGGATTTATTTTTTATTTTAATTTTATAGTTACCTGTGCGTGGCACGGCTTAATTCTCTGCCTGCCCCTCCTCTCCCCCACCATGTCTCCCGGACCCCTCCCCACCCGGAGATGGCATCACAGCGAACTCTAACCACATATAGAAGTCGAGCTGGGCACACAGGGCACACCTGCAATCCCAGGTCTTGGGAAGTTTAGGGGGGAGGACCCAGAGTTTGAAGCCAGGCTGGCCAAACGGTAAATAAGATCCGGTCTGAAAAATAAACAATCGTGTAAGTTTCCCAGGGCCTGGGTGTGCTGTATGCTCACCACGTTCCTACGCCCTGCTGGTTCTAACCCAGGGCTGGGGGGAGAAACAAAAAACTGTCTGATGACCACACAAGCACCCGCGTGGTGGGTGCCATACTCGCCCCTTGGTTGTATCTGCCACATCCCAGGCATCTCGAGGCTCCAGGGCCTTCCCAGGGGGCTCCGGTGTCAGCCATTGGTGCCCGCGCCCACAGCATGCAGGGGGAGTTTAAGGTCTGCTTTCCACAGAGAGCACGCAAGCCTACGTGTCTCCCACCCTGGTCCAGACAGCGGCCTCTGGCCTGCCCCCTCCTCTTGTTGGTCTTTGCTGACCTTCACATGTTCCAAAATTTGAGAGAATTTCAATCATGTGGTGGATAGTTTTGTGTAAGGCTTCTTTTACATAACGTATTTGAGATTCAGTCATACTGAAACTTGGATCCCCCAGCACTCAGGAGGCCGAGGCAGGAAGATCACTGTGAGTTTGTGGCCAGCCTGGACTACATAGTGAGATCTTGTCCAAAAACAAAAAAAACAAAACTGGCTTCGCCTTCGGGCTGCAGGGCCAGTCTGTCTTAAAAAACCAGAGCAGGAGAAAATCTTCTATCAATAGCTTCCTCTTTTTTTAATTCTTAAAATCACAGCGTACTTGTTCTTTGAATGGACGTACCACAGTTGGTTTAACCTTTCTTATGTGAATGAACATCAGAGCTGTTTCTAGCTTTTGTCTGCCTATTTGTTTATTTGGCAGTACTGGGGATTGAACCCAAAGCCTTCACACTGAGTAGCATCCCTAGTCTTCTTTCATTTTTTATTTGGAGACGGGTCTGAGTTGCCTAGGCTGGACTCCAACGTGCGATCCACCTGCCTCAGCCTCCCCACAGTGCTGGGATTACAGCTCTGTACCACCAGGCCGGAATACTTTTATTTTTTTCCCCATGTCGTTCATATTTTGCTGCTGATGGAAGCTAGGCCCTCGAGCATACTGGCCAAGTGCTCTGCCACTGAGCTACACCCCTTGCCCTGCCTTACGTTGTGAAATACTCCCTTGGCCGCAGGGTGGAGAACAGATTCCTGGGCTACAGAGTAAACCATCGCGGTGAGATGCTCGCTGCAAGGAAGAGA